>JAECUM010000961.1:0-260186 GCA_016617855.1 Megalonaias nervosa
AGACAATTCCAGTAGCAAATCTAGCTGATTAATTAACGCCTCTAGACCAGAATCTTCTTTAGTATAAAGATATTTGTTTGTTAAAAAGTAGCATAAATCCAGTAACAAGAACGTTTGCTGCAGAATACCTGTCGTTTACGTTCTCTCTGTTTGTGGCTTCTTTTTCATCATCTGACACAACCACGTTTATGATTTGTTTAACGGTCCAGACAAGGTGTCACCAGCTTTTCGATGTTGTTTGTTAACCATATTAAGTGAATCTTATTCTGATATAGTACTTCTGATGCCACCAGGACCAATAAGTGTGCCAATAGCTGTATAATGACTCATTATATCCGATCTGCTGTATACAAAATGCGAATCATAAAATTCGATTTCAAAGACATAGAAACTGAAGGCATCATTTTTGTTTCCAGATTGTCATTACATGATTGGTTGGTCCAACAGGTCGCGACAGGACAAATTTGCTTTTGAACATGCCGCTTGCAAATGGGCTTAATTACCAAAACGTGATCCTTTGCATGCTAAATCCGGGTCAAGACAAATCATGAACACTTTAAGAATTTTATGGGGCTCTTGGTGGCGAAACAAAGACCTTTACAACGTCATAACCAAACGGCATAAAGCCCTTAGAAGAGCTTCATAGCGATATGGATTCTGTCACTGTACAACAAATTCGATCGCAACGATATGAATAAGAAAAAGTATTTCTCACTGTCGGAAAATAAGCGCTGCAATTCTGTCTACCAGGCGCAATCATACTACGAAATGCCAAAATACGTCCGTCGCAATACAGGATGCTTTGTGTTTCTTCTGGACTTTACTACAATTGCGACATAGATTCTGTTGAGCGTGATGATTGCCCTAGCATGGACGCTACCAAGTTCAAGTAATGCTATCACACGGTCACTAACGGCAACAAACTGAATTGTATGACTTTTCACAGAGACGCAGGACATATTCCTGAAAATGTATCTTCGGGGCTTTGACAAATTTCACCTGCTAGATTAAATGTACAGGTTGTTTCCTGTGCCTGCAACAATATTTTATGAAAATATTTTGTATACAATACCTATTGTGCGCGTGGATATGCAAGAAGATAAAGCTGAACTTATGCGCAGGTATGTAGAGCAGACACGGCAATTGCGTGGTCGTGTACTTGTAGAAAAATGGGCGAACAGGAATTTCAGCGCGATGTAGAATAAAAGTTCTTTAAGATAGTAACATAAAAAATTAGAACTAGATGCCAAAACGCACAATCTTAAGCAGGATGAGCTCATCATACCTCGCAATGTACATCTAGCAAAATTAATTGAAGTCTGAGAGAGTGTGCTGAATCGGATTTCAGAAGAACTATCTCTATCGCTTTTGGGGTTAGAAAAATGGCCGAGGAAAAAGCCAATATATCAGAATGGCAAGAGATGACACTAATGAACGAGTAGATAATTATAGCTATCTCAATCTGACGGATGTGCCAAAAATTCTCCCTTAACAATATAAGCAAACAAAGAAAAGAAATAACCCTGTTTAATAGAAGTGGGGGAAATTAATGGATAATCCTAATATTTGACCCATTATGGACAACACAAAACATCTAGGTTTTCGTCTGCAAGCAAGTGCAAAAGGCTTGAAAATGAAGGCATTTGATAGTAGAAGCAAATAGTGCAATAAAAAGGTTAATGAATAAAAATGGCATGCGGACTGGAACATAGCAATCGCTCCAAATTACTCTGTACTTTAAACACGGATAACGCTAGAAGGTGGCTACACAGTTGATTTAACAATCGATGATAGTATGAGAAGCTTGCAAGGTTATAAATCATAATTCCTGCAGGAAGAAGGCGTTGATGATGGAGACTTTCCTGTCAACATTAGCAATGTAAACAGCTTGTTAATAAACTGTTTATATGGTTTAAACATCATACAATCCACGAGGATGCTATAGCCATGTGGCTTATAGTTTTGGTCTAACATGCCACCAGGATAACTCATGACATTACAACCATCGCGGCTGATTTATTATCAGATTAACAATATTTATAGTATAATAGAGATCACGATGTCAATAACGGATCAACCTGGAAATAACGTGAGGCTTATATTGAGCGAGTAACATTTTTCTGCATCTTCGGTCGCTATCCAAAACTATGTAACCGGGTTGCATAAATGAAGTAAAGATAAATTAGCGCAGACAGGTCATTGTAGGATTTTTTTTTATAAACGTTGCTCTCAAAGGTTTTTAAGGCAGCGCCTGCCATAGTCAAACGAGTTGCTCCACTTGCCCTTGATGACTCAAAAAGAGGTGTTTCAGCAGTAGGAACAGCAGTCAGACACAAAATTGCAGAGGAGACCAAGGGAACACCTGAGCAGCAACCTATTACTCTGGAACATGTCAAAGAAATCATCAAGGAGATAACACCAGTGTCTAACGTGTAATGACGAGCCCTGCAAAATAATATTGTCAAAGCGCGACGAAGATGATATGAGTGAACTCGAGACGTGTTGTGGCAAGATCCAGTCAAAAAACAATTTTTGTGTAAGAAGGATGTGTAAACGCGCTGTCATGGTTTACACCATAATATTTGCTTTTTGACGATGCGCTAATTAATGAGTAAACTTCAGAATATTAGTACGTTGAATACTTGTACAAGGACTTGCATCAAATGAACAAGCCTGGGACAATAATTATTGGCATGCATGATGGAGATATTTACTTGCTTTCGCACAAAACACGTCAGGTAGACGTCAAAGGCGTTTTTAATTGCAATTAGGAATGACGTGGACAGGTTTTCACGAAAAGGTTTTAGGTAGACTGTGTGATATGTAATTTAATTTGCATTGTTTATTTGTTAGGTTTTTTTAATTTTTTTATTTCATTACATGCTATTGTAATGTAACATTGTATGTTGGACTTGACCTTGTCCAAAACTGAGTTCATTTCTGCTTGACCTGAATTGAGTTTTCTTTAATTTTATTCTGTGTAAACAACTCATACATAGCTAAATTATTATCTGTGTGTATGGTTTAAAATCAGAATTATTATTAATAGAAGTAAATATGTTTATTTTGGCCTAGGTTTAGGTTTTGGAATTTCCTTAGTGTATTTGACACAGTACATGTTTCTAATAATAAATATTTTTGTTTTGTAAACATCAGGATTATTCTAGAAGGTTATTTTCCATTAGGTAACAGTATTGTTTTTTAGAAAATGCTAATTATGACCTGAGGTCAAGTAGGGAACTATGTCATCTTGTCACTGAGAGGATTTTTCATTCGTGCTTTAAGTTCTAGCACAATCAAGTTGTATTATGTATTTTGTGTCCAGTATTATTTCGGACTGGAATCTATTTTCTTCAAATTATTGAATTCAATTGATTATTTGCTTTGGAAATACAACAGTGCTCTGATAAAATTCTTGCATAGAGACATTCACATGAATTTATAGTGAATTCAAACCGGGAATTATATTACTGTGATTCAACAAAAGACTGTTGGCACATCAACACTCTAGAAGCTACCACAGACACATATTCATCTTCCGTTTTGGATTTATTTTAGACTTCTACTGAATTTTATTCAGGACTTTAAATTATTAGAACTTATGTCTGTATTCTAAGATTATTTTGGGACTTGATTCGTAATGCCGTAAATTCCTTTTTATTACATTTTTACTCTGTATTCTAGGGAAATGGCGCCGTAACAAAAGCGCGCAAGACAAGCACGCCGACAAATGCGCGCAATGATAAACAACCCGACAAATACGCGCAAGACATTTATATAAAGATAAGGTTGAGAAGACAATAAAAAAGGTTAACTGAGAAGACAATACAAAAATGGCGCAAGGCTCAAGATTTTAATCTTGCAACTCCATACCGTGATGATGAAAATTTACGAATGCACGTCAAAATGATGCTGGCTCTCAGCTTCGTTCCAGTAGCTGATGTTCCTGCAGCTTTCGAAGACTTGGTTGATAGTTGTCCTCCACAAATGACACCATTGGTCAACTACTGGGAAGACACCTATATAGGTAGACAAAGAAGAGGTCGACGTGCAAATCCAAGATTTGCCTTACAACTCTGTAACATCCGAGATCGAGTAATCGACAACCTGCCACGCACCAACAACTCAGTTGAAGACTGGCATCGTTCATTTCAACAAACGGTAGATTGTCATCATCCATCAGTATTCAAGCTAATCGAACACTTTCCTAAAGAACAAGATCACTACGAATTGAAAATTGAGAGATTTCGTTCGGGCATTAGACAATCAGAGGCATCCAAATCAAAGTACGTTCGTCTTAATCGTTGTCTCCAGGCTTTGGTCCCAACATATGGAAGAGTACCGTTAGAAGATTACTTGCGAGGAATAGCTCATAACATTAACATCTAACATTTCTACTTATGATTCATACATAAATCAGGCTATTTTTGCACAATATTCTCATTTTTTCCTATATTTTTTCAATATTTTTATAAGTCAATAATAGGTTTGTTAACATTTCACAACAAGTGTGTATAGGGCGCCCGCCGTGTATAGAGTAATAAACATTCTAAGTAAATAAACCAACATTGTGTCAATTTGTCATGCAGATATTTTTTTAGCAACTTATATGTTTTATTTATTTAATGCATTATATTGTAAGAACATTTGTTGACACTTCCTTAGGCGCGCTTATGTCTGCGAGCTTATGTCCTGCGCGCTTTTGTCGCTGCGCGCTTTTGACTGCGGGATTATGTCGGCGCGCATTTGTCTTGCGCGCTTTTGTCGGGTCACCAGGGAAATAAATTAGTTGTTGAATTTTACAAAGCTTGCTGATTTTCTCTCTTTTCTGTTACTTATTTTAAGCGCATAGACTCGTAACATGTTTGGGGCTTCAAGATGTTTTAAGAATTTCCAAGTACAATCCTCTGCATGGATCGTAAATTTTTTGGGCGGTGTCGTACGCGTTGTTTTCTGTAGCTACAATAGAAACTCAAATCGCTTGAGCATACACGGCATACCAAGACCAGTTGATATTTACCAACATCGGTTATCCTGTTCAGGTCCATTCTGTGCCAAGGTTTGAACGAGAAAATAAACTTTCAGTCAGTATTTTTTGTGTGAATTTGTCGTCGATCACAAGAGAAAAAATTTGCACTTGCTCTACATTCGTCATGCAGACTTATGAAATTACAGAACACTAAGCATAAAGCCAACTTTTTTTACTGCAGAAAATATCTTCATTGTTTTACGCACAAATACTTGCATGTGCATCATGGCCTGAATTGGATTAATATTTCGACAGCCGGGATACCTAGCAGAGACAAAAATATTTTAGCGTTTCGAAACATGTGCTGCAAAACGAGGTTGCCATTTGTGATTTATGTTGATTTTAAAGCTTTTACTGTCCCTATATCTGGTGTTGGCCGCAATTCAGAATCTTCTTCTACCACAGAATGTCAAGAGCATGTTTCTTGCGAATACTCATACAATGTTGATCTGCGTCAACGAAAGCCTAAGTGACCCATAAAATGTATCGCGGTGCTTACTACGTAGAACATTTCTTAAACAGGTTGCTTGGCGAAGTAGAATATGCTAACCATATCGCTCCAGGGAAATGTGACATACGGTGGAAAACAGAGACAAGTTTATGAAATCTTAGTTGTGTTGGATTGTAATGAACCGATTGGTTACGACCGAGTTAGGGATCATTGTTATTTTATGGGAAAATAGTGCCGTGCGGCCCATAACAACTGCTATCTTAGGATGGCAAAGCCCGATTTTATTCCGGTTGTACTACATAATTTGTGCGGATATTACTCGTGTTTGATTGTAAAACATTTTTGAGAGTTCAACCAGAAAATCACCTGCATTCCAGATAACATGGAGCGCATTTGCTACTTGCGTTTTATAGACAGTATCAGATGTTGGAAGACTCGCCAAAAGATTTGCTAAAATTATAAATGTGTTTTGACATACCGCGCAGGAACTTGGCGACCATCTTGATTTAGTAACGCGCAAATGAATATATCCGTATGATTGAATGTCATCATGGTACAAATTTACTGAAACGAGTCTGCTGCAGGAAAAAGATTTCTTTAGTCATCTTAACAACGGATATGTTTCTGGCGCAAACTGCGAACATGCTTGCAACGTCTAGAACAAATTCGGCTTAAAAAAAATCCCGACGAATTTCACAATCTGTATCTGAAAACGGATGTGCCGTTGCCCGTTGACGGTTCTAAATAATAGGCGTTTCAGATTTCGGTAGTTGAGATGGTTCAACGCCTTCTATACCTGATGCAATTACTACCTGTACCCGATCGTCGCACACGTGTGCATGCTAGATGACTACAATGTAGGCAGTAAAATACGAATGCTACGGTAAAAGATTTTGCGTTGCGAAATCGGTTATCGTACAACTTAGTAGCTGATAATAATGATTGTGAATTACAGCCATTAATTGTTTTCAAAATACAATTACTACACCCTTTGGTCGCGTAAAGCACAACCTGGCACAATCAGGCCAACCGAAACTGTTGAGTCCATTTACAGATGACATTGTACAAACGGCGATTATTTACGATTTTATATAATACTTGTACTGATCAGGGTGTAGTGATATGGCCAAATACTGAAATGAAGAAAATCATATCCAAACAGGATAAAATCTTTTTAATGGTAATACTCAGTTGATGTAGCCTAGTGAAAAAGTATGTATACAGTTTACTGCCCAGAGGTTTGAAATTACTATCACAGGAGCAATGTATTTCACACCGAATAGTCGTACAATCAATAATTATTGACTGAGAGACTTTTCACAAATCAATATATTCGCTGAGAAGTACATACGCAAGAAGTTACGTATACCATCAATCGAGAACACATATGATTATTTTGTTAGAGAATACAATTTATACATGTTCAGTGGCATAAGGATGCAATCAATGCAAAGGTGTAT
The DNA here is from genome assembly GCA_016617855.1 of Megalonaias nervosa. NCBI lineage: Eukaryota > Metazoa > Mollusca > Bivalvia > Unionida > Unionidae > Megalonaias > Megalonaias nervosa. The sequence goes on from JAECUM010000961.1 coordinate 6,941, forward strand.
GTATAGAAAATATTAACTCTGTCGCAAAACATGCCATTACAAATACTGAAGAAAAAAAAATCGCATTTACTTGCGTTGTTTGTTGGTATGGGCTCTCGAACTTGTCTTAGATGTGGTATTGGAGTAAAGTCGTGTAAAGAGATTTGCCGGCCATATGAAATAGTGTCGTGCGCGCCGTTGAAGATTTGCGAACGCAATAAATGCAGAACCAATGATTGTAGAAACACCTGAAGATATGATTGCAGAAAAACCCGACAAAGTCAACGTTGTTGAGGAAAAGGATACAGAAGTCAATTAAATAATTGCGAGGACTGATGCAAGATATAAATGCTTAACAAACTTTATTGACGAACTTTGCAATTAGACAATGATTTTTATATACCAGTGTGCCTACCATTGATCATTTGAACTCGAGCGAGGAAGTGGGATATGAATACAAAGCAGTATGCGAAAAGTTGATTTATTACTTGATTTATTAAGTACAAGGGGCCCCGAGTGGCCGAGTGGTCTAAAGCGCTCTTCGTTACGGATCACTGCCATCTCACCTCTGTCTGCGTGGGTTTGAGTCTCGGATTCGGCCAGTGTGGGTATGTGAGAAAGCTTACCAGTAGCTTCTCGTGGGTCGGTGGTTCTTTCCGGGGTTTTCCCGGGTTCTTCCTCCACCAATAATACTGGCCGCCATGTACAGCCTATCTTGTGCTGAAAAATGGCGTTAAACCCTACAACAACAACAACTACAACAATTTATTAAGTACAATCATACTAGAACAGGCAGGAAGAGTCTAAAATTCTTCGCGGTGCAACGGAAAATGAAAATGCCGCATATCATCTACGCCGACTTGGAGTGACTGAATGTTCCTGTGGCCTCCCCAAAGGTTCAGTCAAAGGCAACACAAGTAGCTGAACAAGCCCCATGCAGGTTTTGCTAAACTGTAGTAAGATTCTACGGAGCAATTGAGCCACCAATGTTGTACAAGTGGCAAGGATACGGTTGAAATTTGAATTAGATCGCTCAATGTCACAGCGACATGGATATGGCAATGGCGCTCCTCACCCGCAGACATAATTATTACCAACCTAGACATCCACGAGGTTTCCAATGCGAGAAATTGTTAGATCTGCAACGAACCTTTAACTCCAACAATGAAAATGTACCCAGCTGTCAGCATTATTGGCGCGTGTAGAAGAGGCTCGCACGAAGCATGTAACCGACAGTTACGAATTTACCCAAACAAAATACGATTTTCTGTTTTCCTTCATAATCTACGTGGATACAATGCACATCTGATCATGCCAAGGGTCGCGGCTGTATCAAATGCAGCGATAAGCGTTATCCCCAACACTATGGAAAAATACATGACGTTTAGGCTTGGGCAATTACAGTCTATTGACTCTCTCCAGTTTCTAAATTCCCCCTCTCGACAAACTAGCGAGTGACTTCACTACGAATGGTAATGGTCGTTTTACAATCACTCATCCATATGGTGCTGTTGATGATGGAACGTTTACCTTGCTTACTTGTAAAGGAATCTACCTATACTAGTACATGAGCGACTGGGACAGGTTTTCCGAAACTAAGTTGCCACCTTTCAAGGCATTTCATTTTCTGGCGAAGACATTTCCGTCAACGACCACGCGCACGCAAACAATGCCTGGTCTGCTTTTGGTTGTAAAAACATTTGCAACTATCACGATTTGTATTTGTGCACCGATGAGTTCATGCTCGCCGATGTTTTCGAGACGTTTCGTAGTACAGCTATGCGTGTATACAATATCGATTTCGCACATTACTTCTCATCACTGGGAATGGATTGGGATGTGCTGGTGTCAAAAACCAAAGTCGAGTTGAGTTGTTCACCGACATTGTAAGCATCAGTTTGTCGAACGTGGAATACGTGGCGAGATTTCCATGACGAGTTATCGCTATTCTGAAGTCAACAGCCTAAACGTGGACGGATACGACACCGCGGTCCCAAACAATTACATCATGTATCTTGATAAAAATAGCTTCTATGAATGGCCAATGATGATTTAGCCTATGCCTTTTGGTGAGGGGGGTGGAGGGGTTGAATGGCTGGAGCCTACAGACATGGATGTGGAAAAATGCATACGAGAGTACGATAGCAACGGCAATCATGGATATTTCTTCTAGATTGATATGGAGTATCCAGAAACCTCCGCCACATCCACAATGACTACCCGCTTCCACCAGAAGCAATGACTTTACCCAAGCCGTTGATGTCTCCGTATCAATATCAATCGTCGAGGACTTGGGTCGCCCGTATACATCAAAATGGTTCCAAATTTATGCACCAAGCTTAAATATTTTGTACATGTAAAAAAAAACATCCAGCTCGATTTACGGCTGGGAATGCATGTCTACAAAGTGCGTCGAATATTTTACTTTCACCAGAACGCAAGGATGGTTCCCTACAACCAAATGAATACTAACCTGCAAACGGATGCTACAAATTAGTTTGAGAAATATTTTTTCACAATTATGAACAATGTCGTTTGCAGCAAGATTATGGAAAATTTATAAAAACGGATCAGAGTTGACCTTCTCAGTGGTAGTGAACAACAGAAGCTTCTTCGAAGGCTCGTCGCAGACCCGGCATTTGAGTCACGCAAGCTATAGCCGTTCGTAGTAACAAAGCTCTGCTAAAGCTGACGAAGCCTATCTATGCTGGCTGGCCTTTCGAAGTTCTTGATGTAATATGACAAGATCAAGTCGTTTTACTGGGATCATGTCAAGATGCTCTACACGGGCACTCACTCATTTCTTATGCATATAACCACTGACGATGTCTATGCGGATCAGACATAAATGTAAACGAATTTGATTCAAGCGATTATTCAAAAGATCATTCGTTGTTTCGTAATACCGATAAAAAGGTTGTTGGTAAGTTCAAGCACGAATATGTCTGAAAGCCAACCAAAGAATATGTGGTTCTGCGAACTAAAATGTACTCTGTCGTGGTCTGACCGTAAATCGGAAAGACAATTAGAGAGGCGAAAGGAGTTCCCCGAACTTCTGTTGCGAAGGGTCTCAAACATAATATGTATGTGGAATGCTTACGTGAGCGACGCCGATTCGCACACAGGGAAAAACTGATTCAGTCAAAGAAACATCGCAAGGATGATTATCGTTGCACTAAGATGAGTTTATCACCGCTTCATACCAAACTATGGAAATTGCCAGACGGAATCACCACTTAAGCGTACGGACACCTAACGGTTGTGATTCAACTTATGATTGATGCACTAGCGCTTAAGGTATTAGACAAAATTAATATATAAATAAATAAAAACAATGGCAACATTTGAGGAACTATTTTTCGATCCCGCGTTTGACATGGACATGTGTTTGAATGTAGATCAAGGCAAAACGATTTTCAGTATTATTCTTTCCGAGCAAAAGATCAACAGAGACCAAATGTCTTATAAGTGTTTGACACGTTTCGGTATTTTCTCCTGTGTGAGACCTTCTTGGAAATTGATGGAAAACTTTTACAAAACGACAATACTGATGATTCCCGGGTTCTACTTGTCAACAACGGTATCATGTCGTTGTTTAGCAGCGCACATGATTATAAACGAATATAAAGGGATAAAGCTTTCGATTACACGGAATGTCTCGCAAAATATCATCAGATGTTCTTCAACTGCCCTTGACGACGCTGTTGATCGCAGTGCGTTCATTAATCTTGACTTACTCTGATGACAGAATCAATCAGGCATTTTCGAGGTGTCTTTATGGGAAATGAACTTGCAAAGATCATCCCACGCACGAATAAAACAGGGATTGTTAACATGGATTCATCAACAGTTCTTGGGAATCATTGAATTGCATACGTGGTAAGACCTCGACATCTTTTGTATTTTGAATCGTTCGTGATTATTTAATCCGAGGTGGTGAACGACAACCACTGTTTTCTTCGACTCTGCCGTCACAAATAAGGCAGGATGGTTCCTTTGGTAGACATATTGTTGCTAAATCGCTGCATGTAGTCGAGCATTCGCCAATTCCACGTGTTGATTTTACCTCGTCACTTAGAAAGTACTCTTAATAGTATTTACAGATGCTACTCAGACGCGAAGATAATTCGGATCTGAGCAGGTTTGCCACCAAAGTGGATTTTACCGAGTTTACCAGCCGGGTTGTTTCTCACGTCGATCCGAGAGAGCTTGTAATTATCCAAGATCAATTGGAAACGTAAAACGTCTGACGTGTACATTAAAGATGTTAATTTGAAGCTGCAAGTCGTTGTCGCAAGAAACTTGGCCAAAGTCAATGCAATCTAGGCAATCAGAGATTCTGTCAAGTCGGTTGCCTCTGTTATAGACAATGTAGACACAAATACGAAATTGAAAGTTAAAAAATCAGGCGATGACAAGAGTGGAGACCTTATCATGAATGGAAGCAGAATTCAGCTGATATAAGAGTGAACTGACGATGATAATACCGCAACAATATGTGGATGAAAAGATCGCTATGGTGCCCTCACCGCCATGCGCATTATCTTCATTGAGCCAGATTGATAACTAAAGGAGGAAAGGAAAACATTAAGTTATTAACTTTAGCAAATGTTGGACTTGTTTTACATTCTTGTGAAACTGGTTTTGATAAACCTAACTCTTAACATCTTAAATGTGTGCGATTCCAAATCATACTTGTTTATTTTAACCGGAATTAAAGGCTGGTGAGGTAGAATGGTAATGTTGATAAATGATAAGTGGCATACTGTTTTTTTTTTTTTTTGTCACCAATCAAACGTATTGACAGACTGAGAACGGTTGTTGCAGAACTTTTCACATATACAAAATTAACAGCTTTAGTCGCCGCAGATGAAATTCACTTCGAAGGACTCAACCTCTATCCATCTTTGGCGTTCGTGTTTAAGATTAAATTTATCATTGCATATTGGCGATGGATCCTGATCGCGGTGATGGGGTTTGCTGACGGAGTGTTGGATCGGCTGATCAATGATGCCAACATCAATGGTGATCTTTTAAAGCTTGTCAGTGCATATTGCAGTGGTCATCAGCAATGCCGACCATACTTAACCCCGCCTTCATCTGGCATTGCAAGCATGCTATAGAGTTTGTTACAGTCAGTTGTAGTGTGGAGTCCGAATAAAGAACACATAGAAACCTATTCGAGTTTGATTCAATCTTCTCCATCTCTTTGGTGTTCCTAACGATCACAGAACAGCACAATGGCGACGAGGATCAGATCGGATTAAACAAAACGTACATTAAGAGTTATTGAACGTTACATGTATTGGTCCTTTAAATCTAACGACCATAGGATTAAAAAAAAAACATACTGTGACAATGACATCAATACGTCTTCCTGATTTTACCACATTCAGAATTACAGGAGTAAGCAAACTTGGGGTTAAATCAGGGGTCTCAAACTCAAACCACCCTGCGGGTCGCATGAGGGCATTTTCTATGGCCCAGTGACCGCACCACTATAATTTTCTCTCATGACACCTTGTGACGCCAATTATTTTGCGGGCCGCAGGATACGGCTTGGCGGGCCGCATGCGGTCCGCGGGCCGCGTGTTTGAGACCCATGGGTTAAATGGAAGCATTATATCGTGAAGCTAAATAGTTTGTTTGTTGCTATGAACGTTGAATGCAAGAGACGAAAAAAGCTCTCTTGCTCCACTGTGTGGGAGATGAAGTGTTTGAACTTTACAATTCTTTACTAACCGATGAAACCGAGGACTTCGATGCAGCGAAGACAGCCGTTTATGATTATTTCAAGCCAAAAACTAGTAGAGAGTTTGAATGTTTGAATTCCAGAATTTAAAACAAAATCCAGTGGAAACAACGGATCTGTTTGTTACGCGGTTGAAGTCAAAAGCGAAGGTTTGAAAGTTTGATAATACAGAGCGAGAAATTAAGTACAATTAATTCAGGGATGTACTTCTAGCCATCTAAGGAGCAAAGCACTAAGAGAAGAGATGTCACTCGAACAGCTGTTGAAACTAGCCAGGACTTCCGAAATTTCAGATCAAAAGGCCTCAAAATGGAAAAATCTGAGGAAGCGACCAGAGACCAGTTTGATTAATTGACAGTGAGCACAAAAATGGTACGGCATGGAAACAAACGAGCGGCTGGATCTTATCAGAAACAACAGCAAAAATGCAACAACTGTGATGGAGATTTCCAACACAAATGGGAGTGCGCAGCCATAGGCGTGACTTGTTTGTATAGCCGAAAGCAGAATTATCTTATTTCTATGTTTCGGAGGGGGGTGTGCGAGGTCTGGGCCTGATGTCCCGCTCGCTAAAGGAAAGTGAAGCGTATCTCATAGCCTCTCCTTTCCAGGTGTAGTGATCGCTGCGGGACCACTGTCTGGCTTTGCTGGGCAGGAAATACATGCATATGGCCTCTCCTACACTATTGTGTCCACAGCAGCACCTTCATGTAGGGCCCCCTGTTTTCACATAGCCTGCTGTGTGACGCGACCGAGTGCCCGGCGGTATAACTGGGTGGGCAGACTGGGCTCGTTAGCCTTGGCAGGCAGATAGTCTAAGAGAAGGAAAACTCTGACTCCAAACCCGGGCAGATGGAGCTCGTTAGCCTTGTCAGGCAGTTCGTCTAGGAGGTGGAAACTCCAATTCGAAACCAACGAAGTGCCATTGGATGATGGCTCCGCTGTCTTGTGGATATCTTCGGGAGAAGGAAAGGCTACGGGAGTAAACCCAGACAGAAAATCTGGAGTGGAGCCCCTAAGGCGGCTGGGTGTCAACTACGACTTCCTTCAGGCAGCTCCTGCATCCAAACTGGTGCCAAATGTCATGCTCAGCATTCCTTTGGACCCCACCAGCAAGGACGAGAGGGGAATCCTGACGTCTGGGCAGCCCAGGATCTCCATACTACACGCCCAGGCTTGCGCCCTGGAGAGGCCACTCCAGCCTCGCCCTTGAGCGAGGAAACAACACGGAAGCTGGCAGTCTACGGGTTATAAGTCCCACCCGATTGGCGTAGGGAAGGGGCGCCACGGGTCAGCTTCGACGGTGAGAGGGATCATCGAGTCCCACTGGCCGACTACCGCCCGCCTTAAGCTCCCGGTCAGTAAGGTGTTGGCCCGCCAACGTCTGCCTGCTTCAGTGGGTGCCTGGAGCTCAGTGTGTTGCTCAGCATGACAAGCAGATGGAAACTCCGCACCAGACAAAAGAAACAAGAAACCACTAAAGAAGACTCCAATTCTTCGATTCGCAAGCTGGAACGTGCGCACCACGCGCACAGGCATCTCTGACGACCTCAGGGAGGTGGACGACACCAGGAAGACGTCCATCATCGACAGAGAGCTCACCAGACTAAATGTCAGCATAGCTGCCCTCCAGGAAACCAGGTTTGCCTCCAGCGGTTCCCTTAGAGAGGAAAACTACACCTTCTTCTGGAAGGACCGAGAACCTGAGGAGCGCCACCAGCACGGAGTTGGCTTTGCCATCAAAAACACCCTCCTGGCCTCGGTTGAGCCTCCCTCAGGGGGCACTGAATGTCTTTTGTCCATCCGCCTTGCCACTGCTGCAGGTCCTGTCAACATCCTTAGTGTCTATGCACCCACCCTCACGTCTCCAGAAGACATAAATGATCAGTTCTATGGGCAGCTGGACGAACAGATCAAGGGATGCCCTAAGGACGAGTTACTATTCCTCCTCGGCGACTTTAATGCTAGAGTTGGTGCTGATCACGAGTCATGGCCTACCTGCCTCGGACATCATGGCACTAGAAAGACCAACGAAAATGGTCAAAGACTGCTGGAGCTGTGCACCTATCATGACCTGTGCATTAAAAACACCTTCTTCAAGTGTAAGCCACAACACAAAGTGTCATGGAAACACCCCAGGTCTCATCGCTGGCACCAGCTCGACTTGGTCATCACCAGGCGCTTTGCCCTGAACAGCATCCTCTCCACCAGAAGCTACAACAGTGCAGACTGCGACTCCGACCACGCCCTCGTGTGCAGCAGGGTGCGTCTACAGTCACGAAGACTACACCGCTCCAAACCAAAAGGTCGCCCTCGCATCAACACTGCGCAGATGTCTATCCCTTCCAAGGTGGAGGAGTATGTGTCCGCCCTGGATCAGGCTCTCCAGGACCTGCCAGAGCACGATGCCACAGCCAAATGGAACGCCATGAAGGATGCCATCTATAGCACAGCCATGTCCACGTTTGGCAAGAAGGAACGGCCCAGCTAGGACTGGTTCAACGCACACCTTTCAAGGATGGAACCAGTAATCGAGGACAAACGAGAAGCCTTCATGGCTTACAAAAAATGCCCCAATGAACGGACGCTTGCTGCCCTCAGAAGAGCCCGAAGCACCACCCAACGCATCGCTAGACAGTCCACAAACGAGTACTGGCAGCAATTGTGTGAAGGAATCCAGTGCCGAGTCAGGAAACATCCAAGGCATGTACAATGGCATCAAGAAGGCCCTAGGCCCTACAGTGAAAGGGGTTGCCCCCCTGAAATCTCTGACGGGAGAGAAGATCACAGACCGCGAGCAACAGATGACCAGATGGGTGGAGCACTACTCAGAGCTGTACTCCCGAGAAACGTCAGTCACCGATGTGGCCCTTAGCAATGTACAGGAACTTCCCACTATGGAGGAGCTCGACAAAGTGCCTACCTTAGAGGAACTCAGCAAAGCCATCGACTCCCTCCCAAACGACAAAGCACCAGGTAGCGATAGCATCCCGCCAGAAGCCATAAAACGTGGGAAACCGACATTGCTACAGCCGCTGCATGAGCAACTCTGCCTCTGCTGGGAGGAAGGAGCAGTCCCCCAAGACATGCGCGACGCCACCATTGTGACCCTCTACAAAAACAAGGGAGACCGCAGTGACTGTAACAATTACAGAAGAATCTCGCTTCTCAGCATCGTTGGCAAAGTGTTTGCCCGCATCCTCCTCAACAGGCTGCAGCTGCTGGCGGACCGCGTGTACCCGGAATCCCAGTGTGGCTTCAGAGCAGGAAGATCGACAACAGACATGATCTTCTCCCTCCGACAACTCCAAGAGAAGAGCAGAGAGCAAGGTCAGCCACTCTACATGATGTTCATCGACCTTACCAAGGCCTTGGACCTGGTCAGCAGGAAGGGCCTATTTGAACTTCTTGGGAAGATCGGCTGCCCCCCAAAACTCTGCAGCATGATAATCTCCTTCCATACCGGTATGAAGGGTACAGTCCTGTATGATGGATCCTCCTCAGACTTCTTCCCCATTAACAGCGGCGTGAAGCAGGGCTGCGTGTTGGCACCAACCCTTTTCGGGATCTTCTTCTCCCTGCTCCTGTCCTACGCCTTCAACACGTCCACTGATGGCGTTTATCTGCACACCAGGTCCGAAGGGAGGCTGTTCAACCTGGCACGACTGCGCTCGAAGACCAAAGTGAGGTCAGTACTCATCAGGGAGATGCTCTTTGCTGACGACGCGGCTCTTGTGACCCACACCGAGGATGCCCTCCAGAGACTGGGAGACCGTTTCGCTGATGCCTGCAAGCAGTTCGGGCTCACCATCAGCCTAAAAAAGACAAACGTCAGTGCTCAAGATGTCACCACTGTTCCCTCCATCAGAATCGATGGCGCCACCCTGGAAGTAGTCAACAACTTTATTTACCTGGGATCAACCATCAGCAACACACTTTCGCTTGATGTGGAGCTGGAGAGAAGGCTTGGAAAGACAAACACCATCATGGCCCGACTAACAAAGAGGGTGTGGGAAAACAGCGCGCTGACAGTGCACACCAAGACTCAAGTCTACCAAGCCTGCGTTCTGAGCACCCTCCTATATGGAAGTGAGACCTGGAGCACCTACATGAGGCAAGAGCGTCGACTCAACTCCTTCCATATACGGTGCCTACAACGCATCCTGAAAATCAGCTGGCAAGACCACGTCCCACACAGCGAGATCCTTCAGCGTGCAAGTATCCCAAGCATGTACTCCCTGCTGTGCAAACACCGCCTTCGATGGCTGGGACACGTCCGACGCATGGAGGATGGGAGGCTGCCAAAGGACATCCTATATGGTCAGTTGGCCACTGGCACCAGAAGAGTCGGCCACCCCTCATTCCGCTTCAAGGATGTGTGCAAGAGGGACATGAAGGCATGCGGCATTTCACCAGACAGCTGGGAAGTGCAGGCTGTGGACCGAGGCACCTGGAGACTGATGGTCAGCAAGGGCATAGCAGTCGCTGATGGGAGGAGAGTCCAGCAGGCCGCAGAGAAACGTGAGAGAAAGAAGAGTGCAGCAGCAACCCAAGCAACTCAGACTTCCCAGTACGTCTGCACCAACTGCAATAGGGACTGTCACTCGCGCATTGGCCTGCACAGCCACAACAGACGATGCCAAAACCCCAGAGACAGACAACACTCCAAGGGTGCTATTCACATGGTCTCCCGAGACTGAGCTGCCAATGATGATGATGATATGTATCGGAAAAGGATAAAAGCGAGAAAAACACAGGCCCCCGGAACAGTTACCTGAAATTTATAAAAATGTCCGTAAGAACCCAAATGACAGCGATCACTTTCATCTGAAAAAGGTTAATTTCAATAAGAGACAACATTAACAATATTAGCAACAAAGTTCCGAAAACGACAGCCAAAATTAATGGTTATACAACAAGTGTTCTTGTTGACACGGGGAGCTCGATTAGAATCGTTGATGCGAAGTGTCTCAAGAAATGAAGCCTGTCCCTATCCTGCAGAAATCCAAAGCAAAAGGATATGCATTTGGACAGGAAAAATCACTTCCCATCCAGAGTAAACGCACTGGTTTCATCAGTTCAAAACGTCCAGAGGCCGAAAAATTAAACTGAAGCAGGAGCTTCTTGGGAATAACAAATTACCTTTCACGGTTCATCGAGAATTACTCCATATAACAGAACCCCTCAGAAAACTGACAAGACAGAATATTCGTTGCTAACGGACTATGAAAGAAGAGACTTCATTTCTATCATTGAAGGCGTCATTGGTGAGCAGTAAAGTTATTAAATACTTTGATCTGGGAAACGACACAGAGCTAAGGTTTGATGCTAGCCCTATTGAACTTTCTGAGGTGTTATTACGACAACAAAGGGGGCCCCCGAGTGGTCTAAAGCGCTCACCGTTACGGATCACTGCCATCTCACTTCTGTCTGCGTGGGTTCGAGTCTCGGATTCGGCTAATGTGGTTATGTGAGAAAGCTTGCCAGTAGCTTCTCTTGGGTCGGTGGTTCTTTCCAGGATTTTCCCGGGTTCTTCCTCCACCAGTTATACTGGCCGCCATGTATAGCCCATCTTGTGCTGAAAAATGGCGTTAAACCCTACAATAACAACAACGACAACAAGTTGTTTCGTATACAAGGTACAGTCAAGCAGCGCTACAGCCAAACTGAGCGCTAGTCATTGACATGTGCATGGGCAGTTCTTTACCATTATTTGTACCTGTTTGGGAAAAAATTACGTTGATCACTGACCATCGCCCACTAGAGTCAATATTCAACAACTCCAAGCAAATTCACTCGGTTCGGCTTGAAAGATGAAGATTTGCATTGACCACTTACGATTTCAATGTGAAATACCGCCCGGGGAAAAGCAACATATCTCATTATCTGAACAGACATCATTATCATAAGCACGCGCGGGAAAACACTGCGGACCGTTATGTCAAATTTATTGCCGATAATGCCCTCCAAGAATCGTTTACGATGAAGGATGTTATTAAGGATACGAAATGGGACTGTGTTTTCCAGTGTGTATTAAACGCATTACAAACAAATGGAGCGGGCAGGACTGTAACAAGACTGACGGTTTCCGTTGTTACGAGCAATTATCCAGAGAACTCGCAATTAACACAATTAGTTTTGTAATGCTTCGCTGAACACGGCTCTGCATCCCAGAGAAAATGAAATGGCAAGTAATTAAAAATAGCTCATGTTGGTCACCAAGGCCGGTCGAAGACGAAAATGTTGTTAAGGGAAAGCTATTGGTTTCCTTACATGGACAAACTTGTCGATGACATGTGCAAAAACTGTATCCCATGCTTAGCGGAATCACCAAAATCTACACAATATCCGCTCGAAGTCAATGAATTAAGACACAATGTCTAGAGCGAGACCTCGAGAAATTTTTGCGGACCGTTCCAATTAGAAGACTACTATATGGTGATCATTGATGATATTGTAGATTCCCAATTGTTGAGAAATTAAGCACACTTTCAGCGAAGTTGGTTTTTCCAAAAATTCAGTCAACATTTGCTGTGTTCGGAATACCATCCATTGTCAGGACAGACGACGGACTGCCATTCAACGGTGAATTGTTCAAAGAATTTGCCGTAAACGAAGGGTTCGAAAATAGGAAAATTTGTCGAGTGCATCCAATGAGGAATGCAATCGGGGAACATAATCGTAGAAAGATTTATGAGCCGAGTACAAAAAGGCGATAAATACAGCACATTACAGCAAAACAGAATGTGAAAAATGAACTAAGTACATTTCTGCTGAATTATAGGAGTACGCCACACCCATCAATGGGATTATGCGTCATCATATATTCTGATTCTGGGATCATACAGAGGTGTAAGCAAATTTAAATGTTTTTTTTTTTTTTTTTTTTTTTCACTTACAATTTGTACAAAATGTCTCATTATTCGCTGGATTTAATTTACTGCTTAAAATCGCACGTCATAACAACACCTGTCTGTACATCAAAACTTGCATTCAGTGCAAATAATCATTGTTTTCAGTTCTTTTCAACCAAACCAAATTGTGAGCAATTAAAGTGTAGCTTAATGACATCGTAAATTCGTTACTAGGAAAATTCTATACACCGTGAACAGACCAACAGTTATCTGCAATTAATCAAGCAGTGCAGACAAATGTAAACATTTGGGAACTTTCAACTGCATCATTATCCATTTGGGAACTTTCAATTGCGCCATTATTCGGTAAAGCTTGAAAGTCAGAGAAATTACAGACGAATTAAACTGCAATTGATAATTTTCAACATGGCATCCTCCCTGGTATTCAACCAATGACTGCTATCCGATTCATTCGAGTAGGTGATTTTGACTGGCTGTTTTTATCCTTTTAGACCATTGTCTTTGATAGCAATGAAAATCCTTCAAGCTTGCTATTTTTGGTTTGAAACTAAATATTTATAACCAGTAACATGTTGAAATGTATTCCCAAGATTAATTTTGAGAAATTAGACGAAATTAGACACGTGTAAGGCAAGATGGAAGGATAAAACCTGCGTAAACCAAATGTTTTCACCTACCGGAACCGGGTATCATTCCTGTTGTAGGCTACAATTAATTTCTCAAGATCCATTGTCAGACTCTGTCTCAACAACGACAGTAAACATGCAAACTGCAATGTGCTTTAATTTCTACGGCTTTGCCTCAGTGTCGTAGCTAGCATATTTAGGCCCCTATTTAAAGCGTACCAATGGGCCCCAGCCTAATTTAAGGAATAGAATAGATTTCGTAGACCCCTACGCTTTGCATGCTCTTGCTATATGGTAGCTACACACCTACTTTACTTTTAAATTAGTCTGAGTTTCATCAAACCTTTCCCACCACATTTTAGGTAATTTGGGTTGTGGTCACTGGAAACTTGGACTACGTCAAATTGGTGCATAAAATTAACGAAAGCTGCTCATGTTTTCAGTCACGTATATTAAAAACACTATCCACATAATTCAGATTTAAGGATTTGTGCAATTTTTTTCCCTTCTCAATAAAGTTTTTGCTGCAAAATGTTTCAAACCTCCACTTGTCAACAATTTTCTCATCAACACACTGACGGAATTGACACGGGCGCTACGGTTTATTTACAACTGATTTCTCACGGTATAGGCCTAGCAATTTGTTATTCTCATTGGCTGGTTCCGTCGGAAGTTGCGCCTAACGCGAATATCAACAAACATCGCAGTACCACTATCTCGTTGCTGTTAATTTCTAAAGTTTTGCCCAATTATGCAGAAATGAAAATCATAGCATGCAGAAAAACAGGAAAGATTTATTGGTCTCCATTTCATCGAGTGCTCTCTCATAAATAAGCATAATCGCACAGCGGTCAAAAATGTAAACATATGTGACGGTATGTTCGTTTTACACAGTTCGTCAGTTGCAAAAGTTGATTTGGTACAGTTAAAGCCGGAATTAAAAACTGGTATGTTATCTACATCTGGGGATAGTTGCCGATTACATGGTGAAACGTCTCTATGTATAGTCAGTCTACACAAATGTCCGTGTATTCCATAATGCAATTGCGTTGCGGAAAAAGGAGTACTGGTATGTTTGCATCTGGCATGTGGCTTGCGGAACATCATCATGATGTATCTTCTTGTGTGGAGTTGAAGGTAAACTTTGTGGTGGAACATCACAACTTTTGTGCAAGTCCACATCCCTTCCCACGCCAAACTCTTAAATGTCAGTCACTGCGGAAGTTGTTGGTGACGAAACAATTACTTCATTTAATTCACATGATATCAGGTTGTTAAAACGTCTTTGCAGATATGCCAGATAATATGAACCCTTTGTAACTTCCTGCTTCAGGAAGAGCCAGATGGAAGGGAAATGCCCCATTGCATCCCGGAATAGTTTATATTCCTCAAGAACCGCCCATGTATTTATATCATATGATCTGTTGTTTTATTTCATTTTAACTTCTTCACTGAATTAGAGTATTTTTTAAATTTTGTTTAGGATTAGAATCCTGAACATTTTTGTGTATATTAAGATTTTAAGAAGCATACAGTGTAAATTTTACAATATTATTCTGTGGCTTTGGATTGTAAATTATCTACACATATTGGATTTAGGTTTCATGTGTTGGTACTAGATTGAAGTGTTCAGAATTTTCATGATGTTTTATGGCTTGTGACTAAGCTTACTTTGACTTGTTCTGTTCTTGAAATGGAAGTTAAGGGCAAAATTTCGTCCATTGGAAAATGAGGGGACAATGTTCTAAGTAAGAGAACATTTAATGAATGAAACAGAAGGTAGGGTTTGCAAGTATGAGATGCAGTTTTTGTGGATTCAGTTAATTTTTCAATGCAGTTTCTGAGAATATGGTGTAAACCATATAATTGCTTGTGTTAGGATAGACCATTAAGTCATTGATTCTAAGGGTCAAAGGAGTTATGACTCCTAGGGCTTTGATGGAAGGATCTTGCATGTCATTCTCTGGAAGTGGTACCCATATAAAAATTTTAATTTCTTTCTTGTCATGTCTGATGAATCAACAGTTATATAAAGAGCTGTGATTGGTTAGTCATTTTAATTATGCACATTTAAAAAGAATAGATTATCTTTGTGTACAC
Source organism: Megalonaias nervosa (assembly GCA_016617855.1). Taxonomy (NCBI): domain Eukaryota; kingdom Metazoa; phylum Mollusca; class Bivalvia; order Unionida; family Unionidae; genus Megalonaias; species Megalonaias nervosa. The sequence continues at coordinate 22,273 of JAECUM010000961.1, forward strand.
TCTGAACTTTTGTCTCCACATTCACTTAGATTATCTTTGTGTACACTCTGAACTTTTGTCTCCACATTCACTTACATCATTTCTGATCATATTAGTATGTAGCTTTGTTATGTGTGAAATATACCCATAGTTATATATATATATATATATATATATATATATATATATATATATATATATATATATTATGTTGATTAATACCTTGTAGCATAATTTGGTAGAAATTTAATGGAATGCAAAATTAATCTTGTTAATGCTCATGCATTGTGTTTGTCATTTTTTTTTGTAAAATGAATTCTGAGATAAAAAGTTATATTGTCTTACTCTGGTCTTTTGTAGCAACTAAACAAGTATGTTGCATTATGAGGTTAATACTATTAATTTGATTTCTTAATTATAGTCAGCCTTAAGTTCAGTAAGTGAATTCAAGACCTGAATTGACCACTCCAGTGGCCTAGTATTTAGAGCGTCCACCTCGGATATGGAGGTCGCGGGTTCAAACCTTGGCCGAGTCATACCAGAGACTTATAAAAATGATACTAACAGCTGCCTCGCTAGGTGTTCAGCATTAAGAGGTTAGTGTTAGGACTGGTCGGCCTGCTGTCAGGATAATGTGACTGGGTGGGACATCACGCTACATTTCTGCGGCATGATGCCCCAATGCTAGATGTCACTATAAACTGCCACACTGCAGACATCATAGCGATATGACTGAAACATTGTTAAAGCTACATTAAAAATCCAAATCACAAGACATGAATTAATTTCTGTCTTACACAGTCATGAAACAAATACATCATACTTTAAGTTAATATTACACCTCTCCCTTGATAACTCACAAGCAAAAAGGTACTTAAACATCAATCACAGCAAGATAGTGAAGGAGACTAAATTTTTGGATAACAGTTGGGGAAAATGGTGTGGGGTGCTAATAACTTTTATTGACATGTGTTTCACAATTTCCATTGCCCTACACAATATTCATCTAATGCAGTTTCATATTTATGGATATTAAATCAGTAGATTCTTTAGTCATTTAAATGAGTAAGTAGATGTGAGGCTTTTTTTAAAAAATAAATCCAGTTGACAGGCAGTACTTCTAAATTTGTGTATCAGTGAAGTTGTAATTGTTTCCCTTTTAAGGTCAGAACATGTGTATCATTTGTAAGCAAACACCAACAAACTGAACTTCACAGCTTAAATACATTCATAAATTGCTGAAATGAAAGTCAAAGGATAAAAATGTGTGCATATTATTACAACTTGCAGTTTATTTTTGAATTTATCATCACAAATTTTGAAAACAATTCACAGATTAGTGAAAGACATTGCCTGTGGTGATTTTGACAAGAAATTAAGTTGATCCTACACACAGATGCACATGTATTATAATCAGCTGAGGCAGTCTGTTAATTATCTTTTGTCTTCATGCCAACAGTTGTCTGAAAATTCCAGCTTAGCCTCTTAGTAAGTAGGTATTCATGAAAAGTGCTTGCTGGGATCACCATGACAATCATTTGACTCATTTTTCATGTCTGAATAGAAAAGGAAACAATTTTCTGGATGCCATGTTTTCAGAATTTATACTAATTTTCAGTAGTACATAAAATATCTTGACATTGGGTATGTCCTTGAAAGCTGACAAAAATATTAAAAAAATCAAGCTAGAACATGAACTAAGGAAAACGTGATTATTAGACAACTGTCAGACCATGAAACCATGTTAGTAAAGGTAATTATTTCATGGATTAACAGAAGGTTTTATCCCGATGTCAACAGTGTAACTAAACAAAGTGATCAACATCTTCAACACATGAGTGTCACAAATTATTATTATCAGACTTTTGTTCAGTGGCAGATTTACACTTAACCATTTTGGATGTAATGGGTTTGGTCTTTAGTCAAATAGGAGCATGAATAATACCTATATTCCGTGAGTATATTCATCAAACAGTACAAGTGGTTTGACTTAGTTACATGTTTAGTGGGATCTATGCTGTATTCTGAGCTTTAGTGTTGAGATAGGGCTTCTTGTTAAAGTTTTCAGAGGAAAGATAATTTGAATAGACACATCATTTTGATGGTAGATTCTGTTGTAACAAACAGTCTCCACATTGTAACTCAAGTCAGCAGTTCCATACATAATTACAATCTGAGTCGCAGTCATTTATAATTTTCATTGCACATAAATTATCCAGACACAGACAAAAGTCATTTGATTTTCATGTCCAGATGTTTGTATGTTCATTATTGATGATGATTTTCCTTTCTCAAAATGATTTTATATATATACCGACTGAAATGTTTGTAAATATGATAACCTTCCTTCACAAGAGTAAAAGAAAACAGTATGATTTTACCTGAACCAATAAAATTAATTTGAAATCTCAACATTTACAAACAAAAATATTGCAGATATTTAGGCAATCATTACAGCTATGGACTGAACCATATGTATTTTGGACTGTTTGCTGTGGCCATTGAGCTCATAGAGAACATTTATTTAGCAGTGTTTAATGGGACCAAGTGAATCTGAACATTATAAGCAGATGACCACTATACTGAGGTGACCACTAACACAGGTTTTAAATTTATTATGTCTGGCATATCACATTGCTTGATCATTTTCAGATATTGAAAGATTCTATTTTCTGTTTTCAGAATATATCTAAATTTCATCATTTATATTTTTCAGATTCAGAAAGATGTCTAGTATAAACTGCATTTGTGAATACATTCAAGACCCATGTAGATATTTCAAACCTCCTGTTCCTCCCCCTCATTACAATGATGAGTCCATAGAAACTTTCCGCAACAATCATAGTGGATGGATAAAATACAAAGGTAAAATTGTATTTTCTAGAGCTTATTTCATATTGATGCCAATGTCTTGATGTAGATACAGTAAAATAACCATTATCTTGATCAGAAGACATGTTTTTTGTGTGGATGTTTGTCAGGGTAGCTGATGCATTTTTATATAATAAATTGTGTAATTGACAGACAGTTGTTTGTCCATATGATCAAAAAGCCCCAAAAAGCAATGAGTCATATCTCTCAGTTGCAAATGCAGATACCCATGGGAAAAGGCCAAACTGATATTTGAACACAGGCAATTTCAGGTTCACCTTTCAGACTTGGATCTTGAACAAATATCATGCGCTAATTAATGTTATTATTATTGCTACATGTATTCGTCTTCTTCTTATTATTATAATTATTATTATGATTTATTGTTATTATTATTTCAAGCAACTGTCATAATTTCCTATACAGATGAATCATTGTATAAAATCTGTTATTCATAAGTTCTGGTAGAAAAGAATGTCATTCAAACAATTTTTTCAGATTTCCATCCTTCTGTCTGTTGGTCTGTCTTTCTGTCCCCCTCCCTCTCTCTCTCTCTCTCTCTCTCTCTCTCTCTCTATATATATATATATATATATGGTAAGGAGTTATCTCTAAGCTTATTGTATGTTTCACCTGGAGTCATCTGTCTCTAAAGTAGCAGACCTTGGCATAGAAAGTATCAACCCAATGATTGACAGGTCACCTTTGATCAATGAACTGACATGGATTTTAAGCTGAAACCCTGTTCTCTTCATGTACTTACTATCAAATATCATTTCTGTATTCTTGCAAAATTTGGCAAGCATTCCTTAAAAAGTTTGAACCAACATTATGTCTTACTTGAAATAGTGGCTGTAGCTGTGAGCCATGGTCTGTTCTTGGATTAAAATTAGTAACCCAGTGATTAAATGCCTGTAAAACATTTTCATTTGAAACATGGGTTGATATATAAGAAAGATTTAGTATGAATTTGAATATCAGTTGGTTTTCCCCTGACCATAATGCATATTTCAACGTATGAATTTAAGCTGAGTTTTCTGTATGCTTATAAACGTATGGTGTTTTTGTTGTTGTTTATGTTTGTGTACTTACGATTAATATAATACAAGAACAGAGAGATATGAACATGCTTGAAAGCTTAATTTTGGTTTCTGTATTATAAATAATACAAAGGAAAAGATATAACAATCTAGGTTCCCAAACTATTATTATGAAGTAAACACTGATTGTTAAATATGTAAAATTTGATAAATTTACCGATAAGCAAGGTTGGAATATAATGAATTCTCTGTTAATTGTTTCTAATGAATACATTTACAGTACTGTAGCAGTCAATGCATTCTCCTCTTCAGAAAAAAAAAGTGGGGTGGCGGGGTGAATGATGCTTTACCTTGAGCATTTACCATACCAACAAATTCATAAGAAATAGCATGGCTTTATACCAGTTCTTAAAATAACAATGTAACATTGAGATTAGCTAGTTTAAAATTAAATTGATTGATTGATTTGAGTACAGTGGATATAAGCAAGATAAGGCATGATTTGTTTTTAAAAAAATTCATTTGTTTCTGTTCCCTAAACATTTTATGGATTTTGTTCATACATTGGATGAAATATTATGAAGACATTTAATTTTGTGACATGCTTGCTCAACCTGCTAACTTTGGGGTCAAGGTTATGCATTTTTCAGCATCCATACTATGTCTTTCCTGCTTTCCAAAATATATTACTTAACAGTTTTTAATGTAGATTAGCATGTGGTTATATTTTGAAATTATCAGAGACACCTTCATTGATCTTTCTATCCATGATATCAGGTTCATTGTCAAAGGTCATGACAAAGAAATTTGTACAGCTTTTACAGTTGTGTTTCATGTGATAATGCAAGCATAAGAAAATAGTTTTGTTACTAATTATATCATGCTGGAGTTTCTCAGAGAAAGTCTTAATACTTTGCAGTTCTAAAGAAAAAAAACCACCTTGGATTCCTGGAAATCATTTTTTGTCTAGTAGAATGTCGTTCCCATAAAGGGACTCATACTTGAAGAAATTTTGTTTATTTATAGATTTAACCAAACTTAGCATGTGGGTATATCTTGAGATTGAGACAAATTTGGTGATTATCTGTCCATGATATCAGGTTCAAGGTCACATGTCATGACAAAGAAATTTGTTCTGCACTTAACAGATATCTTGTGAACATGTATATTTTTTGTAACATGATTTTATATATTAGACTTTCTCAAGAATATTGCAGATGGTTTTAGTACTCAGCAGTTAAAAGAATAAGAAGACAGAAGAAATTGACTTGGCCAGTAGAGAATTAGTATTTTCCAGGACCCTAGTCCCATTTTCATGGATTAGGAAAGATTTTTCAGTGCAGATGAGTTGGGGGTGTGGGGTGGAACTATCAGTTTGAGGCATGGCAGGTTGGTGGTAATAATCTTTCTTATGGTTTACTTTATATTTCAGAGGAATGTTTGCACTCCACTGCTACTCCAAGCAATAACGGTAAGAAAGTGTAAACTGTAGGGTGGGGGTGGGGGAGCTGAGTGGGTAAGTGTTTTGTCTGTATTTGCTTAAAATGCAAATAGTGCCAAATTACACACTGCAAATAATAAAAAAGCTTATCACGCCTGCAGGGGGTTAAGGGCTGACACAGTAATCAGTGCTGACTGCACAGGTTAACTTCCCATGCAATGCCAAGTAAGAGTATGTACTTTAAGGGTGAGCAATGATGAACATTGTCTAAGTTTTGAATCATTGCCTAGTCCCCAGGGCCAGAAGAGATTCAGTGGAGAATGTTGACTGTATAAATGACAACCTTTTTATGCAGAGAAACTGAATATATATATATATATTGTATAGGAAAGAAGGTACCAACGCCATACCTGTCCTATTCTGAGACAGTGTTGCAGGGTGTGGGACATGTAAAATGTATGTTTTGAGGTTCTGGGGAGCAGGGAAGTGTGCATGACTGAAAATGTGACTTCATCCAATTGAGAATTTATTTTGTTTCATATACAGTAAGCTTATAGAAAAGTACTGGAAATTCAAACTTGATTTAAAGTACAGAAGAAAATAATGTCTGTTTTATTTGAAGCCTTAAATACACCTACAAACAAAAACCAGTTTGTAGATTTAAAATTGTCAAACACCATTACCACACATAATACACACACACATGAGCTGACACTTGCATAATTACAAACAAACAGACCTTAACAAAGAAAAACACACCAAGTTTCTGTCTTAAAATCCACTGGAAAGTGGAGTATTTTCTTAAGTAAATGCAGTCTTTGCTGCTGTCAATAGTTCAGATAGGTTGTTGAAGGTAATGCAAGTGTCATTTGTGTTCATTGTACACATTAGAGACTGGATGGTACTGTTGTTCAGACTTCCTGTTGACTATTTCATATTTTTCAGCATAGAAATTGATTTTATGCATCTGCATTGCTGTGAGGGAGTGCCAGATATGTTGGATGGTATTGCTATGTCAACAGATGTTATACACTCCAGAATGACTAATGTTGATATGGTGTTTGCAGTGTGTGCAAAAATGAAATGTTCTACCTTGCTGCAACAATTTACAAACTCAAAATCTTTCCAGGACTTTCAAAATTTCATTTTATTGGGCAGGTCATCCTTTCCTGACTCGGAGCTGCATTTTGACATTTTGCCTTCAAAAATGAATCATGCTTAAATACCATTTGTACTTCTGAAATAATTGTATGCTGCATTTTAATTATGGAGTGAAATTTAAGTGTGAAGAAACATTGCCACTTATCACATACTTGCCAGCAGTCTTTAAACAAACGGTTTAAACATTCTCATTCAAGGCAGTGATGTGTAGTAATGTTTGTTCATCAACATGCATCTCTTCAATTTAACTAAACAAATTGGGTTTTTCCACATTACCTATGCAAATTAGCCCAGTGGGCTCTCCCATAACAGTTCTCAAGGATTTAACACAGCTTCAACCTAGGTCTTTCAGGTAATTTAGTAATCTGTGCAATGGTAGTTGCTTATATTTGACCACCTCGACTTTTAAATGCCACTCTGATAATCTGCTGTATATACTGCCCCAAAAATAGTTTTACATGGGCTGTAAGCAGGACTGTGTATTGTTTATACAGCCTTAATACTAGGGACACACACACACACACACACACACACACACACACACACACACACACACACACACACACACACACACACACACACACACACACACACACACACACGTAGTGGTGATAAAAAAAATCTGTTTAATTTTTTTCTAAGGTTGTTGAATATTGTGTTTTTGGAAACAAGACTTTGTTGGGGTTTGAGAGTAAAAATTAATGTTTTTGCATGACATGTTGTGTTTTGTCAGATATGCAACATCAATAGACAATGTGGCAGTCATGCTTCAGCTTTTATTTTCCAACTACAGTTTGAATACTTATGTGAATTTGCATTTACAAGTTGACATTTGTCAACTATACAGGTCAGCAATGTCTAGACCACTTGGGCCTCTTGTAATTTACAGGAATAGGTCTGTAAAAAAATTAATTTTTTTTGGCAGTTAGTAAAGATTATCTTTGGAAATGAGTCTTGGGCCAAGTGTTTGGACTAATAATTGCAATTTAAACAGTTATATGAAAAAAAGGTTCGCTATCACTAAAAGTAATATTTTTCCAACCCAAAATTTTATGTATCTGGACCACAGTGCATCTGACAACTGTAACAGCTATGCATCCTGTAAAGTTTAAGCAGTTCTTTAAATATAATCTTGCATTCAGTAAGTTTGTCCACAGTCAATACATTTCTGCCTATTATTTTCCCTAGATGTTTTATGACAGTGGACAGTTTCAATCTTTTGGGGGATGTGAAAGTCACTACCTTTACTGTGTTTTAAAAACTGTTTTATACAACATATTTTATGATTTTCATTGTGGCAGTCTTTTTGTAGGACTAGCAAACAGTAAAGTGATGAAGTTTTCTGTCCATGTTTCATCATGGAATTAAAATGTGAAACACACACACACACATGATGTAGTTTTTTTCAGTGAAAGTTTCTGTTGTAGGATAATTCTTGTTTTGATTTTTAAATATATTTATTTTCTGATAACAACATGAGCTTATTATTATATACAGATCATTTTATTATGACAGGTACCCAAGGAACAATATTTAGGCATGATGAAAGCAGAGTTCAGCAAGACAATGGTAAGAAACTTTTAGAAGCATGCCCTTCTCCTGAATCTGGAATTGTTGCATGATAATTTAATCACTCTGCATGCTAAATGTTGCTTCACACTTCCAGTCAGTCAGATAGATGATCAAGGCCAACTGAGTTTACTAATTTTTGAAACCTGGTTGACCATTTGTGACTATCTGAAAAAGAAAAAAATCATGGTATTTATTTCCAAGACAAATAAAGAAATTTCATTGGTTGGGGTAAACAATTAAGACACTTAAATGTAGAAAATAAATTGAAAGAAATGTAAAATAAAGATGAAATGGTCAGATTTAACCAGTGTAATTTCATAAAATTGATATTTAATTTCTAAATGATAGAATAAGGAGAGTGTGACCGTCTTTGACAATGATCATCCAGGCATCAGTTTGTCAGTCATTATAGGCCAAATTAGCATTCTAAGGCCCACTTTGGCCTTGTATATTTGGCATCTATGTTTCAGCTATAGCCATGTATGAGGATACTTGTAACATTGTTATCACTTATAATGGCATAAATTTAACAGTAATATAATTTTGGTTGAAATATTTAGTGGGGGCTTCAGGTGGCCAAGTGGTCTAAAGTACTCGCCTTTACAGATTACTGATATCTTGCCTCTGTCCACAAGGGTTTGAGTAAGGGGCTTGGACACTGTAGCTATTTGAGAAAGCTTGGCAATAGCTACCCATTGGGTCTGTGGTTCTTAACAGGGTTTTTCCAGACTCTTCCTCCACCAAATATAATGGCTGCTTTGTATCATGTGCTGAAAAATGTCATTAAACCCATAACAACAACGAAATAAATATTTTGCATGTAGAGGCAGGGAGGTTACTGTCACAAACCAGCAGAAAGATCTACTGTAGCTGCTATATTGACTCAAATTATATCCATTATATTATTTGAAGGAAAAAATTAATTATCTTGAGATAGAAGAAATTAAAATATCCAAAGTCAAAAGAAAATTGCAACCCCCTTCCTCTCTTTCCTGAAAATTAAATGGTCGGTACTGGTACCATATAATGTAGTACGTGAATTTGCTATGTGTATCTTAATTGTTATATAAGTTGTAATCTAAAAAACTTTAACTAAAGTGGGATGATTAACCTTACACATTAGCTGACATCATGTGCAAGACATTGTAGTGACATTAGAGAGCTTGATGATTCAAATTGGAAGTGTTGATGCATAAGCCTACTAGCTACACTATTGATATAAAAGGCAAGGAAACTTTGAGCGGGATGCCAACACCCAGGCAAGATATTTATCAGAGAGGGCCAGTAAACATAAAACACATTTACTCAGCTGATTACAGTAAAAGTCATATAGGTCATGTAGGCATTCAACACCAGTCATTTCAGTAATGGGAATCATTTTTTAGAATTTGATTCTACATACCATAAAATGATAATTATTAAAATTTTTTTGATCCACATACATCCATATTCCTTTGGAAGGTCATTACTTTCATGCCCCATGAAGTACATATGGCAAAATCAGTCTTAAAGTATGTGGACCTTTTTGGGTGAGATCAACTACAGGTGTGATCCATTACAATTGGGATTGGATGTCGTGCGCTGTGATGTTGCAATGAAAGCTACATATATTGGTAACAAATTTGTACTACATCTACATGTATTGTGATGATTAGACTTGATGTGCTCTTTTTCTTGACCCAGTTTAGTACCTAACAACCATTATAAAAGTTCATTAGTGATCGATAATGTTTGTCTAGAAGTTTCTTTATGACAGTCAATGTGCAGAGCATCCACTAATAAGGATTGAAGTCTATTCAATTGAACAAAATTAGTATTATATTTTAAAACAACAATTTATAATTAAGATGAGTAAATGTGCATGCATGACCTGTAATGACTTATACTGTAGAAAATATTTAGTGGACTGATCATTGATTTTAACTAACTCTGGATCCATGGTGGCTCAATGGTTAGCATGCCAACTTGTGACCAAAAGGATATGGGTTTGAATCCTACCATCAGACCAGCCTGGGTCAGCTACTGTGGTGTGTCCATGGGAAAGGCACTATACACTGATTGCTTTGGCACTAAATAACCTGCTTGTCTTGTTCTGCCATGAAACCAAACCAAACTAACATGTATTCCCCAACCAATGTTTATAAGTATTTGCTGCATAAGGGTGTACATTTTACTCATGGTCTATCCTGTTGTTCAGTTAGATACATGGAATGTAGGTCCAAAATCCCAATCTGACATAATCCCCCACTGACAAAATATCCCCTGGACATAATCCCTTCAAACAAGATGAAAGATAAGGCATAATCCTGCAACCTCATTTTAGTACTGGGAACTTGTTTTCAGTATGTTATCATTATAGAATTGGGTTTAAAGATTTGCTACTGGCCTAGTGATAGGTACACATACATGTCTATATTCCTCATAATGTAACATGGGTAAAGTACACACACACACACACACACCCTTTTTGAAATGAGATGGGAAAAAAAAAGAAATTTGACTTATCATTAGTCATATTTATCCAATAACATTATTGCCTCGCCTTTAAGTACTTCACAGAATATACTAATACTGGTCAAATATGCTAAACTCATTTCCTGTTCCATCTTTATGCTAGTAAAGCTTTATTTCCACTGAATGCAGTGTCCTACACCTCTCGAAGTTTTATATTTGTGCTAGGCAAGCCTAAACAAAAATTCAAGGGGCCCACTGCTGTATACTTGTAAAGGGTTTTGTGTCATATCTTTACTTTTGCTGATGAGGGCCATGGATTAAAGACAAGAGGGGATTTTGTCTGTGGATGGGTTGGTGGTTGGTGGTATTCTGGGGTGATTTTGTATGTATCACAGATAAAGGGTCGGTAAAATTCTGAATCAGCTGTAGTATGTGGCAGGTAGATGGGGATGATGCTTGGTCAGAGGTAAAGTATGGTCTGATCTCATTCATTTCTTTTCTGGTCACCCAACTCTCGGCATTCGCTTAAATACAAGAAGTCATCATGAATGGAGTAATTTCTTGAAGAGTTAAATTTTTGTAATTATTGAACAGCTATTAATACATTTATTTATGCCACACCATGAATGTGGTTGGACAGTTAGTGTTACCCTTGCCCAGTCATCTATTTAGTTGATCCCAACTACAAACAACATAGATCCTAATCTACCATTGCATAATGCACCAGCAGGTCAGGGTCTATGTTGTTCTTTCTATTTATTACTTCTGACCAACTTCAGAGACCCATCTCTGCTGGCATGTTATGCAATGGCAGATCTTGATCTGTGCACTGTGCAGTTGGATTTGATGTATAAGTTAGTATACATGTATGTGGTAATAATGGGTAATGACCGTTGTCCAGCCATCCACATGGTTACATTTTGGGTCTGGTTAAATTTTGTGTTCTGGTCAGTCTTCAGGCACTGAGATGGAACATGTATGTTTCAGGAACACATTTCAAGTCTTAAATTGAAATGATCTGCGTTAAATTAATGAGATTAAACTGTACAGTTCAACATCTATAACAACAGGTCTCTTGGGCCATCCTTATATTTGATATAAATCCATGTAAAAATTCCTGTATTATATATAAATCCAGGTCGTTACTATATACAATAAATGTCTTCTCGATGATATTCTGAGTACCACCATATTTTTTGTGATGTCAGAAGTCTGCAGTCCCCATTCAGTGGGACCTAACCAGTGCAATCCCTTATATCAAGGTTTTGCTGGCAACCAAATATAACAGTGATATAGCTTGATCCAGTTGTTCAAAGTAATGTACAATTATGTGTTTATTATGAGTTTATTGTAATTGACATTATGTCAGCTAATTGTTTCAGCATATACCATGAGTTGAAAGGTGTCTTTTAATGTAATAGAAACCCATAAAGTACACAGCTTGAAGTTAATATAGAACTACAGTATTGTTAATGAGATCCAGCAGGTGGGCGGTGCAGTCTTTGGATTGATATTTATTTCAGTTTATTTAGATGAAGTTAGAGCTATATTTTTCAAGGTGATAAACTGATACTATGGCTGGTGTTCAGATCAGATATAAAATAAAGCATTTATTGAAATATTTGGCATTTTTTAAAAGTTAATTCTTTGCAATTTGAGGAATTTTTTTCACATGCAAACTTTCTAAAATTGCATGTATTTATAAATATGAACAGAGCGCCAAGGTTATGTAGTTTTCCTTAGAGAAAACTATTCTGTATAAGAGAGCAGTACATTTATTTATTACCCAATTGTTTAGGTATTAGTCTAGTACATCAATTATATTGTTAACATTACCGAAATACTTGAGAATTTTGTTACTGAATTAAATTTTCATGGGAGATGTTATTATGGTAGTCTCTTTATATTAATGGTTCATGTAACCTTCTCAAACAGTTTAGGAAAATCCATAAACCTCTGTGTGTGTGTGTGTGTGTGTGTGTGTGTGTGTGCATGTTCATTGGATTACTTCTGAAACTAGCTCTGTGAAAAGTAAACAACAAAAAATGTTTGGAAAAATAACCACGAGGTCAAAAGTTCAGGTATTTATTGTGGGTCTTGATTAATAGACTGCCACATCATAAGAGTGGGTTCATTAGGTTGTGGTTAATCTCTCTCTTGTCAATTTCTTTAACGGGGGTGGGGTACAAGAACAGTTCAATGCTCTCACTTGTTTGCTTGTTTTTTCACCTCTCTCTCTATGCTTCAGTGGCATCACTAGGGTTGGTGTCACCCAGTGTGGTAACTCATGGTGTCACCTCCATGGACCTCCTTCCTGCAGAAAAATTCAAAAATTTTATAGACAGTCATGTGCTGTAACTTATGGTGTCACCCCCATGGACCTCCTTCCTGCACAAAATTCAAAAGTTGTATAGACAGTCATGTGCGGTAACTCGTGATGTCACCCCCATGAAACTCCTTCATGCACAAAATTTGAAAAATTTTATAGACAGTCATTTTGGTGTCACCCCCTCTGATCGTGTCACCCGGTGCAGTCTGCACCGCCCCTAGTGATGACACTGCTATGCTTATCACTGTCCTTAAAACACTGTAATATGGGTTCTTTTGATCTACAGTATGGACCAGAAACAGCTGTGAAATTCCTGGAATGCACATTATGATTGCTTTTTAACCCTTTATTTTCCCCAACAAATTTTTGCACAATTTTTAAATAAAAACCTATATTGTTTTGTTGGTAAAACACATTACTTTTTATTTCAAGTTTTTTTCTAAGAAAAGGTGAAAGAAATGGACCTTGATTTATCCTGATTAATATACTCAATGCACATGTTTGTGAGTTCTTGATTGGTAGATTAATTCATCATGATTAATGTCCTATACATTTATGAATCATAATTTTAGTGATATGTACAGTATGTTTAAATTATTATTTCAGTGCATTACATTGTTAATTTTGGTTCCTGTGCATGTGCGTGTTCGACAGAGGAGTGTAGTATTACCAGTATACCTGTTTACCGCATACATACCATAGTACTTTTTCAATGTATTGTTAATTTGGTCGTTTCTGTCAGTAAGTGTTTGGAAATTCCTGATTATGAATTTAATGATACAGTATCATGTTTTCATCTTTCATGTCTAAAAAATTACAAAAAATTATCTTTTTCACAAAATAGTTGTATTCGTCACAAATTAATTTTCAGCATTACAAATATAACTACATGTATGATCATCCTTTAATCACATCTTTGACACATGTCACGTATGTCACTGTCGTGGCCTCTTGGGATGAACTTGTGAAAAATATTTGGGTCAAATCCACCCTCTAAAAAATTGCAGATTAAAAAATTTCATTATTTAGTTATTTACTGGCATATGTGAATGTGTCAAGTACAGGTATTCTTTTGTAAGACTGAGAATCATCCTACGATTTTCAGCAGAGCAGTTGTTTTCTGTTTGAATTACATAATTACGTAAATTCTCTAGTCCAACTAAATATTTTCTTGTTTTTTGAGTCAGTGTGTTTAATGTTCACTGGCCCTGTCTGATAAATATCTTTCTTGTGTGCTAGCATCCCACTCAAGGAAGTTTCCCTGCCTGTTATTTCACTCAGTGTTGTAGCTAGTAAATTCTTGCCTTCAGTGTTGACACTTCCTAGTTTTCAACATGCTGTCTAATGTCAGCACAAGATTGTTTACAGGGTCAGCTGTATTATAAGGTTGATCATCCCACTTTAGTTAAAGCTATTAAATTACAACTTATACAACAATTAACATACACATGGCAAATTTGTATACTGCATTTAATTTTAGGGGGATTGGTGGGGGCTGCAAGTTTATTTTGAGTTGAGATATTTCATTTTTTTGTCTCAAAGTAATTGTTTTTTTTTTCTTCAAATAATTTAATGGCTAGAGCATGGTATTATTTTGCTATAAATCAGAATAGGCTTTTTTCCAGCTATTGACAGAGGGAAATTTTCAAAAAACAGTGTCAGGCCCTTGCCCCAGAACAATACATTGTTGGTCCCTAATATAATTGTGGTATAATGTGGTATGTTCAGAAATACCACAGTGCAAGCCTTTTCATTGGTACCCATCTATAGTGTTCAGGTACTGTACTGAAAAATGTTGTATTCAGTTGGCAATATTAGCAGGTCATTATCCCAATTTGTAAAAAACAATTAGCATATAAAATCCCCAGCAATCTCTTATATCTGTCTAGGTTCAGTATTTCCCACCTGCTATTTTCCTTATAAATTTCACTTCCCTTGACAGATACATGTACACCCCTAAAAAGGCAAAGTTATCCTTTTCATTTGAAAATTCTGTATTTTGTTAAACTAATTAAAGTACATATAATATCGGCCTGAAGTTTTTTTTTAATCACTTTGTATGTCTGAATATAAGCTTACAGATTATGTATTTGTTGTAAGTGTGAAAAGATGCAATACATTATGTTTTGCAAAGTCTTCATTTTACTCAGAAATTTCCATCAATCTTTCCACAGAAATATTCACAGAAGCTGTGTTTGAAGTTCATAATATTTGAAATACTGTATTCATATTTCTGAGAATATAGCATCTTGGTGACATCAGTGTATTGTGACATTAATGTATTTGTTTATAAAATTAATGAAATTAATTTATTTATTTACAATTTTCATCTGGGTGAATTTTCAGCTCTCAGCATGTCTTGAAAAATATTCCCATCCAAAGTTTTTGTCAGAGTCTCATTTGACTATCTGTTACACACTCTTTCTTACTTTTTAACCAAAATGCCCTGTTAGAAACATCAAAGAAACTAGAGGGCATGATATATAACTGCTTTAACTATTGTAGCTTTAAGACAATGGACAGATTCCCCATCCCCATATTTTTCCTGCCTGTAATTATAACCTTTTAGGATATAAGAATGAAACTTTGCACAATTGTGTATCTTTAAAACTTGATACAGTAAATTATAAAGTTTTAGCAGTATAAAATTCAAGAAACATTAATGAGGAAGCTTTATAGACAAAAAAGTTTAGTATAAAATTCAAGAAACATTAATAATAACAATTTATTTATTGAGGGCAACTCATTAGTCAAGATCTATTCTCCTTTGAGGCTCTCTTAAGGAGAGTATAACAATGTGCATTACATGAAAGATAGCAATAATTACTGTTTATTTTAACATGTTTAGTATTAAAATACTAAATTCCATTATCTATTAGAAACACATACATGCTCATGATATCTCTTCTTAAATACTGTAATATTTTCAGCAGATTTTTTGTGTAGTGGAAGCTTGTTCCACAAAACTGCACCAGAGCATAGGAAGCTCTTTTTAAACTGCTCTGCTCTTGGTTTTGGTGCTAGAAGGTTTCCATGTAATATTGATTTCAACTGGTATTGTGTTGAAAAAGGCCTGAATAAGTCATGAAGATACTCTGGTGCAGTTCCATGTAGACATTTATATACAAGAACTGCCTTGTGAAAATCAATCCTGTCATATATTGTGAGCCATTTGAGTTCTGTAAACAATGCTTTTGAGGGAAGATCAATACATGCCTCTAAAATTATGTGTGCTGCTCATTTCTGAAGTTTATAAATCCTGTCAAGCTGAGATTTAGCACAGTTTCCCCATAGATTTGAACAATAATTAATTGTTGGCAGAATATATGACTTGTATAGATTACAAATTTCCATAGGTAAAAATTTCTTGATTCTGCTGAGTAGGGCAATTTTAGATGACAGTGTTTTACAAAGCTTATTAATATGGTCATCCCATTGTAAATTATTATCTACAGACACACCTAAAAGCTTTACATGTTTGACATTTTCTAACTGATGATTATTTATTGCAAGAGATAGTTCTTGGTTCCCTAACTTGTGCAGCTTTTGTGATGGCCCCAAAATCACACATTTTGTTTTACCTTCATTAATTACTATCCTGTTTTGTTGTGCCCAGTTTTGGACTCTAATAAGGTCTGAATTTAATCTGTTTTGAATAACTTCAGTATCAGAACTTGATGCAAACAAATCTGTATTTGTGGACTCATTATTTAATAATAGATCATTGATATAGATAAGAAAGAGGAGAGGGCCTAAAACAGAGCCTTGAGGGACCCCTGAATGAATAGTGTGAGTTTGAGAGCTAATATTGCCAATGCTTACTTGTTGAGACCTTTGGTTTAGGTATGATCTAAACCAGTTTAAAGAAGAATTGTCACACCTGTAACATTTCAACTTTTGCAGCAGAATTTCATGATCAACAAGATCAAAGGCTTTCTTGAAGTCAAGGAAAACAATCCCAGTCATATGTCCATTATCCATTTCCTTCAGACAAAGATCAATTAATCTGGTATGTTCTGTTTGGCACGAGTGCTACTTTCTAAATCCTGATTGCGCTTTATGAAATAGAGAGTAAGATTCAAAAAAATTTAGACCTGAATGACTACTTGCTTTTTAAATAATTTTGACAATACAGGTAGAATTGATATTGGTCTGTAATTCCCTGGATCCTCTTTTTCTCCTTTCTTAAAGATAGGTGTTACCTTTGCACATTTAAGTGTTTCTGGAAAATTACCACTCATTATACTTAAGTTTATGATATATGTTAATGACTTTGTTATTACTGGTGCAGCAAATTTAAGAATTTATGGACCAATACCATCCAGACCAGATGATTTATTAATATTCACCTTAATGAGCATATCAAAAGCATCAGCTTCACTAACATTAGCTACTGAAAAATAATTATCATCAGGAATGTTAGCTCTTACAAATGATAGAAGAGCATCAAGTTCAATGGGGATATTGGTCTGGTTCTAAATACTGTTATTGGAGATGCTTGTGAAGAAATTGTTGAACATTTCCACAGTGTCTTGTACAGATGTTGCTATATCATCATTTTGTTTAAGTCAAAGGGGAAAACAACTGTTCTTGGGTGGGTTCAGCTCTTTTAGACGCTTCCACAATGTCTTGGTACTCTTATTTTCATCAATAGCCTGTTTATAGTAGTTCTCTTTTGCCTTATCTATCAGGTGCTTAGCTTTATTCCTCCACTTTCTATAGGTTTTGATGTCTTTTTTTCTTGTGGTAATTATCTCTTAGGTGCCTAACTGCATTGATTTCAGGGGTAATCCACTTGGGTGTAATTTGGTGCTGAACCCTTTTTGTTTTGATTGGGACATGCTTGTCAAAGGCTGCAGTGAACATCGCATACCATTTGTCTAAGGCAGTGTTGACATCAGCTATATTGCAGACTGAATGGAAGGGTTTGCAAACTAAATCATTTAAGAACATTTCCTCATCAAACTGTTTGAAGTCCCGGTATTGTATTTCAATGTGTTGACCATTTTTGGATGATTTCGGAACATGTCTAGTTATACAGACTGGGTAGTGGTCACTCAGTGCATACACTGGCACATTAATTTCACTTATGCTTTCAGGTTTATTAGTATAGACATGATCAATGATAGTAGCACTTTTATCTGTTACTCTAGTTGGGGTGTTAATTGAGTAAAGTTGTAAGTTTCAAAGTTACTTATCCATGTTAATGGTTGAGTTTTCATATGGCCAATGTTAAAATCACTTAATATGATAGTTTCTAAATCTTCCTTTAATAATCCTTTTTGAATTTACACCTCAAATCTATCAATCCAATCGGCTGTGGAACTAGGTGGCCTGTAAACTGAACATAAGAGTATTGGCTTTGATTGGGCAAGGGTTACTTCGATCCAGATACATGTACTCTCCACCCCATTAGTCTCTAGATCAATACATCTGTTATAACTAATGGAACTGTCTTCATAGAGATGAACACCCCCATCCCCCATGGATTCCCTATCTTTTCTTTCAAAGTTGAACCCCTTTATTTGGAGAGCCAAATCATCAGTATCATCAGAGAGAAAGGTTTCACATAGACCCAGAATATTGACTGATCTAGTTTGCCATAACAATAATTTAATCTCATTCAGTTTAGGGAGAATTGTTGAATATTTAGGTTGATTACTTGCAGACCTCTTTTGAGGAGGTTAAACACATGACAGTTTTGATCAGAGGATTGATTTTCAGGAAGCTAGATAGACAAAAAAGTAATTTTTTGCCAAGAAGGATATAATGTATTAAGCACCAGATACTATAAAAATTGGATGTGACTAAATTGACAGTGTTTATGAAACAATACTAGGAAGTGAGTTGAGTACCATATTCACAGTTACAGTAAAGTGGGGTCATAACGTCCACCAAGTTTGCTTGTCAAATTAGGGCCTATCCATGGTCACCTTGAGGTGGGGGACATGCATTCACTGAGTTTGAATGTTGAGTACCATATTCAGGGTTACAATGGGGTGTTGGACATTTTTACACTGAGTTTGATAGCTGAATACCATATTCAAAGTTACAATGAGGTGGTGGACATACATTGTCCAAGTTTGATCGTTGAGTACCATATTCAGGGTAACAATGAGATGTCGAACTTGAAATCACTGAGTGTGATTGTTGAGTATCATACTCAGGGTTACAATGAGATGTGGGACAAACATTCCAAATTTGACTGTTGAGTACCATACTCAGGACACATGATACATACGTGGAAACATGAGAACCAGTCTAGAAGTAAGTGAACACAAATAGAGTATATATGGATTTAGAGGGCCACAATTGGTTGATAATTAAAATTAAAATTTTAATAAAAAGAATCTTTAGAGAGCTTTGAGAGCTTATCTTATTTGAAACTGACCCAAAAAATAGACATTGTTTTATTGACAAAAAAATAGACATTGTTTTATTGACAAAAAATAGACATTGTTATTGACCAAAAAATAGACATTGACAAAAAATAGACATTGTTTTATTGACAAAAAAATAGACATTGTTTTATTGACAAAAAAATAGACATTCTTTTACTGACAGAATTTAAGTCCTTTTACATATTTGACTTTGGAACACTCATTACTGAAATTAACACCTGATTATTTTGGTGTGGAATTTTGAAAACACATTTTATACACATGTATATTGAAGAAATGCATTGGCTCAGTTGGTTTTCTTTATACAGAAGCTTGCACTAAGGATGGGTCTATACTAAGAAATATAGCATCTAGAAATTTCAAGTTGTTGAATTTTCATTAAGTTTATAATGAACCTGAACTAGTACCAAGAGCCCCGTAGGGTTACAATGAAGTGGTGGACATACATTCACAGAGTTTGCTTGTTAAGTATGATAGAAAGGTGAACAAGAAATTGTCCATACAAAGTGTGCATGGAAACAGTCATTATCTGCAGTGAACTGGTTGGTAATTTATTTAATACCACTTAAGTCCCCACCTCACCCCCAACCCCACCATTCAACAATAGGGGCAAACAGGAATTGCAACTTCAAGTAGATAATCTTGGTACCAACCTTTTCAGCTCAGCTGCAAATGTTGTTGGGGAAAAAATGGCTTCGTGGGTGGGAGAGACTTAGGTGATATTTAAATAAATCACTAAGTCATGGTAGATAATTAATGTTTATATGCACACTTTGTATGAAAAATGTCATGTTCACCTCTCCAAAGTTACAACCCTATAATGTAGGTACATTATTTGCTGAGAATTTTCTCAGCACTCCATTTACTTCTTCATAATTAACCTCTTCACTCTCTCTTCACTCTCCCTCTCCTTCTCTCTATCTGTATATACTATTACAAAATATACCATCAGACATACCAACACCTACTTCTCTTACAGGCAAAATATGATTGTATAAATGTTACCATTTGAGGGGCGGCACTATAGACCAGTGGTTCCCAACCTGTGGGTCCATAGGCTTATTCCAAGGGAGCCTAAAAGTATAACTTTGATGAAATTTTTTTAAGTTAAGAAGGGGTCTTCATACTCACTTATACTCGAAAAGGTTGGGAACCACTGCTGTAGACCACCCAGTAACTAAATACTGACCCAGCATTTTAGCAGAATATGACCCCTTTCCCATGATTGTCACTGATTATATGGCTTCCATAATCTTTGTCCATGATGTTTGGTATATTTTCCAGATTCCAGGGCTGGTGCAAGAGTATTTTTTGCCCTAGGTGAACCTTCCACCTTGTGGCATCGCTTATTATAAACTGTTCATTAGTATTAATACATGTTCTGGTTAATAATTTATTAATTTCATTAATTTGTCTACATATTTACTGATAATAAATGAATATGGCAGCGTACTTTATTCTTTGGTACACCCCCCCAATCTTGGCACCTTAGTTGGCCACTTAGTTCATCTATTGGGTTAAACTGAACCTGCCAATTTCCTCCTTGATACTTACTGATGCAAAACCTGATAATGTACTATTTATTCTATTGATTCAATTCATTCTGCCCTATCTAACATCACACTACATCTTTTTCTCATCATAAAATCCCTTTGGTTGTTATATAGTTACCAATGAGGTGGGGGACATAACATCGAGTTTGATTATCAAGTACCATATACAGGGTTACACTGAGGAAGGGGACATAACATTGAGTTTGATTGTCAAGCACCATATTCAGGGTTGCTGTGAAGTAGGGGACATAACATTGATCGTCAAGGACCATATACAGGGTTACCGTGAAGTAGGGGACATAACATTGAATTTGATTGTCAAGTACGATATACAGGGTTACCGTGAAGTAGGGGACATAACATTCACCAATTTGTTTGTTGATTACTATATATTCAGGGTTACAATGAAGTTGGAGGGGGACATAACATTGACTGAGTTGTCTTGTTGTATACTATTTTCATGGTTACAGTGAAGTCGGGGGACATAACAGAGTTTTCTTGTTGACATGAGTACCATATTTAGGGTTACAATGAGGTGGAAAGGGGAATATGCAATCACTGAATTTGCATCTTGATCCTTTTCTTATCAGAACTACACAGTAGGGAAACCATATGCCATAAGGTAATAGAGTATCCTTGTCAAATTCAAGAATAACTTCCTGAAACCATATACCATAAGGTAATTGAGTATCCTTATTAAGTTCAAGAATGACTTCCTGTTTATCTTGATCTTGTGTATAGCTGTCAATCAATCTATCAATCATAGCAGCAGAGTAAAAGATCTTTTCATGAATGAAATTGATCTGTTATTAACACTGTTCTTTGTTTGCATTCAAAACGTGTGTATCCTCCTGAATAATATAATAGTATTTTATTACTGTAGCTATGTAAGGATGCTTTATTTATCAGGTATACAGGTTTTTTGTTTGGCGACATAAATAATATGGCGATCTTATTGTATTACACCACAGATAATGTAGTGGTGTTCTGATTCTTCCTCAGATTTCAGTATTTACATATATTTCTTATACCCTTACCTCTAGACAGGTTTTGGCCTAGATACATAAAACATAATAGCCAACCACTACATGTTTGTGCACCCTCCTCTGCCCCCTCCTCCCAAAATAATTCTGCAGGAGCCCCTGATATGTATATATATATATATATATATATATATATATATATATATATATATATATATATATATACCCTCCATATGTCTGCCCATTTGGTCTGTAACTGTACCTTTTCTTCATCCACTAGATAGAAATTCACTAAATTGCGTAATTATTTGTTCATATGATGACAGTATGCAAGAGGAATGTTGGTTTTTTTAGCTTGCCTCTAAAATATATAGGAGAGCTGTCATACTATCC
Organism: Megalonaias nervosa; assembly: GCA_016617855.1. Taxonomy (NCBI): domain Eukaryota; kingdom Metazoa; phylum Mollusca; class Bivalvia; order Unionida; family Unionidae; genus Megalonaias; species Megalonaias nervosa. The sequence continues at coordinate 44,450 of JAECUM010000961.1, forward strand.
CTGGTACTAGCATTGGCATCTGCACACATTATAGCATGTATCTATATATGTATATCCTCACAGCTCCTCAACCACTCCTTTTTCCTTGGTCCAACTCTACAACTTCGAGCATGAAAGCTGGTTTAACAGCACCTACCCTTGTGGGAGGTGAGGGTGTGTGCTAACATTGTACATAAATGTACATTAGTTGTATATTTGTGGTTAAATTATTCTGTTAAGCTCAGGTTTTGTGCACTCTTGATACATACAGTTATATATGAAATCATGACAATTGGTGTGGGATTGTATCTTGACAAGTATGGGCAGCTATTTTTACATATATTCAATTCAATACAGATCTCTCTATAATTTAATTACAGAGCTCTATATATCAATTATAGATCTCTGTAATTCAGTTAGGGACCTCATTTGTGGACATCTGTAACTGAATTGCAGACCTCTATAATATAATTAGAGAGTTTTATGATAGAATTATAGAGGTCCTTAATAGAATTAGAGACCTCTCTAATTCAGAGTATTGCTCCATGTTAAGGTCTCAATTTGACAATATTATAGAATAATTAGTTCTCCCTCCCAGGCATTTAGTCCTGGAAGCACTATTTAGAGACCTCTTTTTAATTAATGAGAGGTCTGTAGTTGAATTATAGAGATCTGTAATTCATTTAAAGATATCTACAATTCATTTATGGATTTGTTGAACCAATCCCAAATTAGAGCAGTTTCTAATTCTATTATAGAGCTCTGCATTTGAATTAAAGAGCTGTCTTATTATCCAACTCAATTAGAGAGAACTACAATTCAGTTACAGACATCAATAATTATTAATTGAGCTCTCTGATTGAATTTGAGAGCCCTATAATTGATATATAGATAGAATGACACAAGGGTCTTGCCAGTCACATAATCTGCAGTTTTTACAAGTGCCGACAGATTATCTGCGAAACAAATTAAGATCTCAAAGAATTTACTCCAAGTTCCCAGAACATTTTGTAAATTCTCCCAGAAATGTATCAGGCGGGTCTCATTTTAAAAATGTCTGTTTGTGAAATATGCAGGGTTCTGCAGCAATAAGCCATTGAAGTGGCTTCAGATGCTTTGCATTTATTTATTTACAAGGTTATCAGTTTTCATGGATTTGCAAGAGATGACTTTGATTCGTGGATTGATGATCGGGTCCACATGATATAATTGTTGATTGGGTTTTAAATTTGTATTTTCTGGCAACCATGAAATGCATGAAAATTGATATCAAGCAATATTTTTTTAGTAAATTCACAGTAATTGTTTTAAAATGTATCGGTCAGCAAAGACTTAATGACCTTCACATTATATTACTAAATTATTGATCAAATATTAAAAAATTTCTGGGGCATGTTTTCAGTTATATTTCAATAACACCTAGGGAAATAGGTACTAACTTTTAAATCCATAGGTTAATATTCATTTCGTTTCATGGATTATAATGCATTTCAAGAAATCATAGCATAGTGGTTACTGGTCTAATTAGACATGTGGTCTCGGAATCCAGTTAATTAGTACATGTGTTTCAAGTGATTGGATTTGAAATCTAATAGTTAGCACCAAAAAAAAATAGTTTTAAAACTTGTACCTTAATATACTTATCTTTTTATTGTTATGAGGGAAATGATCAAAACCACCTTACTCAATCTAGCCATTACATGGGAATTATTTGAATGACTTACCTTACCAGACCCAGATAGAGCCTAACCAGAAACAATCAATACAAATATACACACAAAACATGCTATAACAGTTATAAAATGTATTTTTGAACTTTAAAATAAAACAAAAATAAGAACTATGTTATATTTTTATCATGAAAACTGTGGCATAAAAGCGAATACCATTAAATGGAAAGTCTTAATGTACAAAGGGAAATTTACATGACAGACTACAGCTCCGGTGGCCTTGTGGTTAGAGCGTCCGCATCATGCCCGCTAGAGTGGGTTTGAACCCCGGCCGAGTCATACCAACAACTTCAAAAATGGTACTAACAGCTGCTTCGCTAGGTGCTCAGCATTGGTTTTGCAAACAACAAAAATCCTGATCTGCCATAGCAAAATGCGCCTGCGGACCAGGGTCGGTGCTGTTTGTTCAACTGATTACTCCTAAGATAAGATACATCTGCCTTTTGCTCGCGACAGAGTGGTGTGCGAAAGGTCACACTGACTTTTCTACACTCTGTGGGAGGATGTGATCACATGATACGGACGGTGTATTTTCGGCATGAAAATAGTTATCTAAGCAATAGCGACAGGATAAGTAATTGCTGGTATTAAAACAAATCTGCCGGCGTATTATGCAACGGCAAATCTGGGTCTTTGCGGTTTGCAGAAAGACTCGTAAGCAAACATATGTGGTATATTCTTCCTAAGGATCTGATAATTGTGTACAGTACTCTTTATTTTCTTGCCACTTGATCTTTCATCCAAGGAACAGCTTTTTGTTCCAATTGGTTTTTCTTGATTTCTCCCATTTCTTAGTCACCCATACTAACTGCCATCCATAAAAGATTATTTATGTGCCAAAAGTATATTTAGAATATCGATATCCGACTTAATTTACCTACCAGGGCAATTTAGTTACTTTAGGGGTATGCAGGAGCCAAGCACTTAATTTGCAAAACTATTATTTCCCCAAAGCATTGACTATTGTAATTGGAGACAGTTCTGCTTGCATTCATTTTTTTGTCTTGTCTGCATGTATATTAGGGCAAACATTAGAGAGATACAGGTGCAGTCTTTAGATATCATCATCATCATCATTGTTGCTGGCATAGTTATCAACATTATGTTGTTGGATTTATATAAATTTCTCTGATACTGTTGTATGTAGAACCATGTAAATTGATGGATGTATTCATCTTTGAGGCTACTGCTCACCAAAGGAAGAAGGCTATGCTAATTTGGAATATTCTCTTTCTATGTGACCAGTCATGTAAAACTAGTGATAAGATTTTCAAGATGGCCTTTTGGGTGGCCATATTGAAGATCAGATCAGTGACATGTCATTGAGGACCAACTAAACATCATAAAAATACTTAAGGTGAAAACCCCAAGGCAATATTATTTTATTGGACATCAGATCAGCATCATTTTCTTTATGACCAATTAGACATCGTAAGATGTCTTCTAGTGAAAATCCCATGTTGATAATGACCATCCATTCTGGAGAGGTAGTAATAAAATTTTTATAAGATGATCACTGTAGCAGCAATATTAGATGTCAATTAGGCACCATTTTTATTAGGGACTAATTGGACATCAAAAGAAGTCTTCTAGCGAAAACCGCGTGTCAATATGACTTTTCATACAGGAGGAGTAGTAATAAAATGATTCTCTTGATGACTGCTGTGGTGGTCATACTGGTCATTTCCCAAGAATACAAAGTGAATAGGACACTATTGTGAATTAAATCCCAAATAATTATAACTGTCCCATCACAAGTCCAGATTTATAGAATGTTATGAATTTAAAAAATGCCCTAATGTGCCATAATGTCTTTGAATAAGTCCTCAGTAATTCCAAAGTAGTGTTTTAGTCCAAAAAGTCAAGGAGCACTTTGTAATTCCAACGAATAATTTAAATAAATTCCTCTCAGATTTTAAATTAACACAACTTTAAACTCTGATCAGAGTCCCAAAGACTGATTTTAAACAGGAATGAGTAATTGTTTACCAAGTCCTATACATGTATACACATATTTCAATGGAAAACCCATTAACTCATATAAAGGTCACGTCTTTACTCAAATTCAAATAAACATCTTGTTTACTTCTTAGAAATATGACAACAATCAGGCACAAGCCTCAATCACCAACAAAAATTAAGCACACAGTATGGATCTATTTAATAAATACGCGCAAAAATCATTTTCATTTAGGACCAACAAGACATCACATGAAGAGTTCTGATGCCCCCCTCCCCATGCTAATACATAAATATCCTGAAATACCACAAGACAATGAAATCTCTCTCTCTCTCTCTCTCTCTCTCTCTCTCTCTCTCTCTCTCTCTCTCAGACTGTCTGTCTCTCATTATTAATGCAAAACTCCAAAAGAAAAAACGAAGATAAAACACAGGGTTCGTATCGTTCCTTAGAATTTTATACAAATCATACATGTATTATATATTATAGGATTATACAGCAGTCTTCCGGTTTGTATGTAGGTAGTAAACAGCGATATGGATTGTATATAGCACATGCATGATTTGTATGCTCTTTGTAAGCAACGACATGAACCCCGGTAGATATAAGAAGACACGTCACGTCATTCAGTATACATTTGCTATACACATGTACATACTCAAGCACAATTACCCCCAGATCACGTATACAGCCAAAAATAGATTAAAATGCATTATAGTTTCCAAGTGCAAATAATATCCTCATTGATCATTCACTTTACAATTTGCTTGTGAAAACGGTATTCATATAAAATTGGCCCACTTTAATGTGATCCATACTCATGTATGTTTTTCTTAATCATCTTGGTCACGAAACTGAACTGCAGATCATCAAACCAGCTTATTTACTTATTATTTTTACCACATGATCTCCAAAATAAGGAGTACATATGTGCAGCCTTAATAAATTTACTTGTTGCAGAACTGCGTTTCATCAATTCGTTAACATATTGCAACCCTATATTTACAGGAACATTTAAAATCAAGCACATATCCATTTATTATATTCCTGATATTGCGGACACAAAAACATACCCAATAGGAAGTCTGCCAACATTATCCAAAGTCTCACTTGTATAATGAAAAAGTTCATAACTGCTTGAAATCGAATGTATTCTTGATGCAGGAAAGATGGACTCTGTATTTGGAATGCTAAAGCAGTTTTCGTAATTATATTATACCCCTTAAACTGCCGTAATGAATATAAAAAACCCCCCAAAACCATTGAATAATACTTCCATGTGTGCATATTAATAGGCATTATCTTGTTTTGTAGCACACACTGAGAAATATGAAACTGAAACAAGCAAGGGTCTGGTCGTGCACACTATAAGTTTAATAAAATCTTACGTGTGCCGAGTTTACCATTACACCGCTTGAGATTAATTATTATAGTCACAAACAGGTTGTAAAATTTGCGTTAAGGCCTACATGCTGTTTAGTATTTTCCTGCAGGATACGAGTTTTCAAACACTTTAAAACATAAATAACTTCCTGTCTGCGATATAGTGAATAAAATAAAAAGCCAGATTGATTTTATCTTAAACTGGTATTGGCAGTCATTTTATATTTCCATGTGGTCGTTGTTGAGTTCATAATCTCTTGTAAATTCCGTACCAGTTACGTAGACTTCTAATAATACCTTGGCCAAACCAAATTCAGTTGCAGGTTGATTGCTCTTTTCGGTTGTAGCCATTTTTTGCTATGTGATACTTTTAAACACAATAATTCGTTAATGGTGGAGTGTAGAACTTATAATTACAACGACTATGGACTTTCCAGGTATGGTAAACAAATTTAAACAAAGCTTCATAATTGGCTAGCCGATAGAGTTCCTTCAGGGATAGACTGATAAATGTATCACTGATTATTATTACGTTTATTCTGATGGTCGTTACCGGGACACATGGGTAGACTTAAGGTAGAAAGATAAAATCTGTCCCAATAACGATTTTTACACTAAAAAGTTTGCATCCATTCGGTTTTAAAGACCATTAGAATCAGTGCCGCTTTAAAACAATTAAATCTAATGAACAGTTAAGCGATGCCCAAATTTCACAAATCCATTCGTTGTTGTTGGGTTTTTGTTGTTTTTGTTGTTTTTGTTGTTGTTGTTGTTGTTTTTGTTTCAAAACCGATTATTTAACGACTATGGTGCAAAGTGAAGCGATGCCCCGAAAAGGGGGGGGGGGCCGGCGCAAGATGGAAGGTTAGCCTAGGACACAAATACTCTTGCACCGGCCGTGATCAGAACTTAAAAAAAACCAAAAAAACAAAAAAAAAACAAAACAAAACATCGTTTTTTGCCTTTGAATAGATTTTTCGGTGCTATTCAGGGAATTGTAAATGTCCAGCGGAATAATAGCTTCTTACCTTCACTTGCCAAGTATGTTACATGGTAACAAGGGTGTTGCTTTTTACCGCATTTTCAGCTTTCGGGGAATGTATAGATTACATTCAGCAAGGATTTATTTGTAACAAGAGCAGATTTTTGAAAATTAGAAACATCTGGATATTTTATTACTAAAATGTCTTGGATATAATTCACAAAAGATTAAGTGTTAATTCAGAGTTAACTTGTAATATACCGCTCCGGTGGCCTAGTGGTTAGAACGTCCACCTCGGATGCGAGAGGTCGTGGGTTCCATCTTCGGCCGAGTCATACCAAAGACTTTAAAAAATGGTACTAACAGCTGCCTCGCTTGGCGCTCAGCATTAAGAGCTTAGTGTTAGGACTGGTTGGCCTGGTGTCAGGATAATATGACTGGGTGGGACATCATGCTACATATCTGCGGCATGATGCCCCAGTGCTAGACATCACTATAAACTGCCACACTGCAGACATCGTGGCGATATGACTGTAAAATTGTTGAAGCTACGTTAAAAATCCAAATCACACACACACACACACACACACACACACACACACACACACACACACTTGTAATATCTTGGCTACATGAACTAATCCAACCATTTGCTTCAGAAGATCAAAATTTTCATCCTGAACATCACTCTTTCTCAATACGAACGATGGTTAATACATGCTGTATATGTGTAATATCAATGATAACTCGTGGGGGGGGGGGGTTCCTTAGTATTGTATCTTTCTTATCACATTAATGAATATTCAGTATATAATCAGTAGCGACTAACCCTAATTAGAAGAAAACTTTTTTGATTGGAGGTTGGTACTATGTACAACGACTTATGAAAACTTGATGAGGTGCTTTGTTTGCTGAATGGAAGTTTACTTTCCTATTCTTCTTTGTCATTACTTTTATTTGAAGAAAGCTACAGTCACTTTTGTATTTTTTTTTTTTTTATAGCCATGTAAAGTGGTGATTCGGTCTGATGCTTGACAGCATAGATGGGATCACCTGGGCATGGTAGTATATAACTTAATTTGCTTGTTTTGGGGGGGTTTTGTTGTTGTTTTTTTTTTTATAAAAAAAACATTTGTGTGCATTGTTGGTGAAATAGAAATCCATGATTAAGGATCAGTTATGACCAACGCTCAGAACAGTTTGAAACATGTCATATGGAGATTTGCCATTCCAGGTTTGTTTTCTTAGAGAAGGAGCTTGAAATTATTACATTTGAAAAGTAGCAAAAGAATTAAGTTCTACTTCCGTAACTAGCAATATTTGCGAGAAGTGCTGTACAACCGTTAATTTTTTTTTTTTTTTTACTGCTGTACATGTCTGGCATATATAAGTGATTCCAGAAGCCTGACTTACATGCATTTGGAAGTAGAAGGATGGAGAGACTATGGAGTAAGTTTATCAACTGACGATTCTCAATAAACAGATATTACCTTTGTCAATGCATATTGTACAATGCACAGGGATGGGGAAACTTGTCAAATACACAACTATCGGCATCTAAAGACTATATATGTATAAAGTTAGTGTTCAGTACCTCCCATTCTACATAAATCAGTACCAACTACAAGCTTATTAACACTATTTCTAGCTATTTTCATTAATGATTTTTATACGCACACATTACTGTGTAAATTCTACTATTTATATGGTCCATCACAACAGTTTTAGGGCATGTGGTTTTACCCTTGTTTGTGTGTCTGTACTTGTGTTCATTTAGTCACATCTTAGTTACACTTCATACTAGGGCCACTTTGGGGGGTACTGAGGTGGGATATGCATGTTCCCTGGACACGTTTTAATTTGCTTCTGCCATATTCTTCATAATTATGTAATGCTATTACTATATCCTTCTGTCACATATCTTCACATATCACACATTTTTGCAGTAACTGCTAAAGGACTTAATGGTCAAATCAGAATTGAAAAACCAGATGTGGTATGAGGCTGACCTGACTGAGACCTAGCTAAAGTTCAGTATTCACCTTTTTGATCATAATGTACACAGTATTTGGTTATGATATCTGTAAAACTGACAAGTTTGATCTTTATTCATGAACCAGATCTTTATTTATACCTTTTTTGTTGGACAATTGTGATTTTCTAGACAGTTTCTTTATGTGCAATGCATAGTTTCATTTTTTAAAGACCCTTTATTTCAGGACTCTCTACTGGTGCATTAATTGGCATAGTGATATCAGTGATCGCTTGTACCTTAATCATCATCATTGTGGTTGTATACTTGGTCACACAACCCAGGAAGAGGCAGAAACTATGGATCAAGAGCAAGAGCATATTTCAGTGCAAAGGCAAAATGTAGGTACCAAATAGTTTTAGGCTGATTACTAGAACTTGACACAACCCTACCCCCCAAACCCAAACAACTGGGGCTATTCCACTGTAATGGATGGTTGTATCAGTATGGGGTTTTCACCAAAATACTTCTTATGTTTAATTGATCCTAAATGAAAATGTTCCTGATCTGACATCCAATATGGCCACCACAGTAGCCATCTTGAAAATCTTTTTATTGCTGATTCTCCTGAATAGAAAGTCATATTACCATGAAGTTTTCACTTCTTATTGTGTCTTGATGATCTTGTGCTGATCTGATATCCAATATCATTACCACGGTGACCATATTGCAATTCTTATAGCTACTCCTCCTAGACTGATAGTTATATCAACATTAGGTTTTGACTGTTAGACTTGTTATGGTGTCTAGTTGTTACTGATTGAAAATGGAGCCAGTCTGACTTCTAGTATTGCCATCATGGAAGCCATCTTGAAAATCTTGATATTGTTACTCCTTTCAAATTGGCACATGGGGTTTTCTCCAGAAGAGTAATTATGATCTTTGGTAAGTCCTGAATATAATTGGTGCTGATTTGATCTCAAATATAGCTACTACAATGAACATATTGAAAATCTCGTCACTAATTCTCCTGAATGGATGGTCATATTCACATGGGATTTTCACCAAAAGGCTCTAATTATGTCCAGTTTCTTTTAATGTAAATGGTTCCAGTCGTACATCCAGTATGACTGATAAAGTGACAAACTTAAAAATCTTATTTTTCAACATGCAAAACTTATAAAGACATAATGGTCTTATTTTGAATTCCTGGAAATTATTTTCAGATGGTAGATAGTCAGTCCCATTGAGGGACTCCGTTAATTGGTTGATCTAATGTTTTGTATCAAATGTTAAGTGACTTACTAGTTTTTAGCATTATTTTTGTTCCAACATGCAACTAAAATGGCAATATTATTTGCAAAAACAAATTTTATTACATTTTTCTATAATAAAATGATTAAAGACCTTGTTGAAGTAAATGTGATATTTTATGAACTCGTAAGCCTGTCATATTGACCTTTCTTTCACATTGGTCAAATTGAGGTGTACTGGTTTTATAAAACTTGATATTAACGTGAACAAAATTCAATAATCTTATATTATTTACACGTAATTTATGATTAGCTTAAGGTTAAGTATAGTAACTTTCTTCAAGATTTATATATTTGAACAGTATAGAGAAAAATCCATAAACTTACATGAAATTGCCCTAAATGAAGAAAACAACCTGTCAGGTGCACTGCAAATCAGTAAATGTTGTGAAAAATTTGCGGAATTGGAATCCATTACCAAATATCACAGAAAGCATCTTGGCATAAATACATTTCAGGTCAGTAGAAATGATGCCTGTCATGCATTAAATACATGTATACAATAGTTGCCATTGGTAAAAACAGAAAACCTTTTAAACAACTTTTTCTCCAAAATGGTTTCATAGAATTGGACCAATGTTGATAGAAAACATCCAGGGATGAAGACGTTTCACAATTATGCAAACAAATCATACCAATCAAACACTGAAAGTAGAAAAAAATTATCAAACAGAATTCCTACTTGAAAATGTGTTATATTTGGATTGAGAGATACTATGCCATGTATTTTGGCAATATGACTTCAATAGAGCATAACAGAAACTAAACATTGTAGTTAATTTTAACTGGCAGAAGTACCTAAATTACACTATCATAATTATAAATATGTACAAAAAATCTAATCAGGTGTCACTTAAAACAAAAGATAGTTATTTTTTTGTATGTTTCTAAAAATTCACTAGAAAATGCCTCAGAAACATTACTAGCTACTTTGTGTTATGTATATTTAATTTATATTTTGTGCTTAACTTCTGTCCATGATTGTAAGTGAACAGAATGTTTACTTAGCAAGAGTTCAAGGCCAGTCTTGTTTACATTTAGACTAAGTTTATCCATTGGCAATCTTCACATCCTATTGCATTATGGTTCAAGTACATATGTGTATAAGTAGGGATTTGATAAACAAATAATTCATTCCTGATGTTATATATCACATAAAAATGTGTATAAATAGGGATTTAATAAACAAATAATTCATTCCTGTTTTAGATCAGTCTGTCTGATATAATGTAAGAGGAATTATTTATTTCAAATATTCTTTGGAATTACTAGAGTTTTAATTGACTTTTAGATTTATGCACACTACTTTGTATTATTGTGAACTCATTCAAAGACATTCTGGATTGCATCATTGTGTTATATCAGGACATTCATGACTACTGGAATTCATTTGGAAAATTCTGAATTTTTGGATTTGTGGTAGGGCATTTAGGATTATTTGGGTGTAATTCACAATACTGTCTCTCTTAAATTTTCACTTTGTATTGTATAGAAATAAATAGCTTGTTGACTTCACTTTAAATTGTTGGTTTCACTTCTTTCTGTTACATATTGTAAGACCTAGAGTTGTAATATTTGAAACAACTCCTATAACATCATCATGTCCGTGTGTCATCACATCGTAGTGTTCATCCATTCAAACGACAGTGGTCACTAATATTAGGGATGAGAAACCTGAACTTTACAACTGCATGTTTTATTCCAAGTTAAACGTGAATCTTTGAGACTGTAAATTTTTGGTGAAGTTTTGAAAAATATAACAGTTAAATTGCTTGTTCTGGTGTGAGTTGTAATTAAAATGATGTAATCAAGGTACTTCTGTCAGTTAGAATTTGTTACATTATATTGTTTGTAATGTGCTCATGCAAAGTCATATGGTCAAAATACATGGTGTGTAGTTGAAGAGCACATCAACCTTAAATAAGTGTCTGACCATTTAATAAAATTAAAACTTTGAGCTTTTATTTCATTGTTGCTGATAAAACATAACAATAGCTATTCATTGATGATGAACAGAAGCATTAAAGTGGATATATGAATGGACTATAATCAACTTTCCTACTGAAATTGCACACAGCAAAGAACGAATATGGCACCACTCATGCCATATTGGTGCATCTGCTTTTAGAAACAGGGATTTTCTTAATATGACCATTCACACTTTCTAGATTTGTTACATCAGTCCATAGAGAGGATTGCAGATGTATCATTTAATATTTGACCAGGTACTGGTAATAAGGTGGTGCATTGGTTAGATATTATTTGCTTTGCTGCTTATTTGGTATTTTCACAAAAAAGGAGTCATGTATGAAAGCAACCTTGACTTTACATCTCTTTTTAAATTCCACAACACAGCATTCTCCCATATGTTTCTGATCTAAAGGTTTATTTGTTTGCTGAATCTTCAGGCAGATAAAATTTTGAGTTTGCTTTCTATGAATTGATTTTCTTAATCGATGTGCCCAATGGGTTTTGAAAACTGACAGTCTAAAGAAGAGGTACTTCCTAGATGCAGCAGTGTCAGCCATTATTATCCCTTGACATGTTCAATTATGGTTTCAGACTTATTTTATAAAGAAAATAATGCATGCTTGGTAGTTAAAACCACTGTTAAATATATTCAGAAAGTGCTTTCATTGATTCTGTTCTTAAACACAAATTGTTGTTTAGATATTGGTGTCTCAAGTTTCAAAACACAAGTTGGTATGTTTTCATCATCAAATGATAACTTTGCAGAAATCTGGAAGTGATAAGAAATAATATAGGGGAAATGGCTAATGGTCACTAAGCTATTAAGATATGTGCTGTGAATGTGCAAAAGTTTGTTTTGTCAGTGCAGTTGATATCACCACCTGCATGAAATGTATTTCACCTGGTTCATACAGAACAGAGTTATTTGGTTGGGTCAGGTGAGCACCGAGTTATTTGGTTGGGTCAGGGGAGCACAGATTGATTTGGTTGGGTCAGGGGAGCATTTCAAAAGCCATAAACCACAGTGATTCACTTTATGTCAAAACAATCACAAGGTGGAGTGGTTTTCCTTTTCCTAATAGAAGAAGGCAAAGTTTACATATTTTTGGCTGCTTAGTTGCCCACTTCGCCTGGTAGCAGGATCCTTGTACTTTATATGAATGAAAGTAGAAAAACTGGAGAAACCATGAAACTTCATTTTCACAACATATGCATTCAATAAAATTTAAGTAAATTTCAACAAATGATCACTGCCATCTCACCTCTGTCCATGTTAGTTTGAGTCTTGGACTTGGTCAATATGGGTATGTGAGAAAGCTTGCCAGTAGTTTCCTGTGGGTTGGTGGTTTGTACAGGGGTTTTCCCATGTTGTTCTTCCACCAGTTACACTGGGTGTTATGTATAGCCTATTGTGTGCTGAAAACTGATGGCATTAAACTGACAACAACAAGAACAACAGCATTTATGATGATACATATATACAATTTGTGTTACATGACCATACCTATGTCAAAATGGGACATAATCCAAGAAGTGGTTGTTAATTATGGGCTTGTAACTTTAGTCAAAGCTTTTTCACTGTGTTCTTTTGACTATTTATTGACTTTGGTCAGCGAAATACTGGTATCAGTTGCTTGAGCACAGTTCATTACTGTGTCTTTCTGTGTGGAATCATTCAGTGGCACCTTTAACGAAGTAACGATCAAAAGAAGCGAAGCCAGGCATGCCACATGTGATCACTTTCATGAGTACGGTATACTTGTAAATGCTTAGCGGTGATAGGATCAGAAACGTCTGTTTGCTCAATGATTCTTTTAGTTTCCCTCTCTGTTACCTTTGGTAGGTTTGCTCAGTTTTGTGGGTTTAATGCCATTTTCAAGACATGGTACAGTGTATGGCTGCCAGTATGTTTGGTGGAGGAAGAACCTAGTAAGAACTACCATCCCACAGGGCTACTGGCAAGCTATCTGACATATTCACTTTGGATGAGACATTATTTAAACCTGCATGAATAGAGGTGAGGTGCAGTGATCTATCTGTAAAGGAGAGCGCCTTATACCACTGAGCCACCTGGGGCCTCTCCCATGTAGGTATTTTGATAATAATGCATAGTAAAAACATTTGAACTCATTATTCTGTTTTAGCTGACAATATTTATGATTAAAGAAACCTGTTACAAGGTCCTGTTCTTCATAAATACATAATTTTATCTGAATTCATTGAAAATTATTTCTTTACAATCAGCTTAAACTCATAGAATTGCTCATTCAGATATATACTATATACGGTGTTACCATCATGGTGTTCTACCAAAAATCCATTGACCACTTTTGCATACGAGTCTCATTGATGGCAGTAGAAGCAGTTGAGAGAATGTTCAATATTTGCAATGATGGGTGGGAGTGCCAAGGATCTTCAGTAGTATCGGCTTGTACATTACCAGCAGCAAGCTTCAGTTATCACTATCATCAGTGACAGAGGAGTTCAAGGTGACCAAGGTCGGGCAAGTGACGATGTTGAAAAACAATGCTTGAGGTGAGAGAAAGAGCAGTGGAGGTATGAACAGGAAGAAAGTGAGTGGCAGCAAAGGCAGGAAGGTTGGGACTGGGAAGTATTGTAAGACCTATGTGGTTTTAATCAAGCACAAAAGAGAAGCTTGCTATGGTTCAGAAAGAAGTACATCTTGCAGAAGAGGAAGACAGCACAGTTAAAGCTATTGGCATGAAGAAGCAGGGATTGACTGTGCAGAGAAGCTGAGGTCAAGGAAACTGTCTTGGAGTACATCTGGAGAATTGATGCCCAACAAATCAGCATCCTCTTACACCAAGTTTATGATGATCTCCCTACAGCAACAAACCACAAGACATAGGGACTAATTCTGACCCAAACTGTAAACATTGTGAGAGACTTGCAGATTTAAAGCACATGCTGTCATCCTGCAATGTAGCTGTGACAGATAGTAGTTATTGGCACCATGACCTAGTGCTTGCAGAGATTGCTGTCATTAAGGCTATAGTCAGGAGAAAGAAATATCAAGCGAAAAGTGGTCCCAACTTACACAGTGGCAAAAGACTGAAGCAGGAGGCATCTTGACAACAGCACAAGACTAGGAAATGCAGGCAGATATTAAAGGACAGTTAACATTTCCAAGGCATGCCTGTGACACCAACTTCAGACCTGATAATGTAGTGTGGTCAGGAGGTACCAGACAGGTGATTTTGTTGGAACTGACATTGCCATGAGAAGTTAGAATGGAGGAGGCCCTTGGGAGGAAATGGCCAAGTATCTGCCACTCATCCATGAGCGTCAGCAGAATGCATGGAAGGCCTGGAACCTACTGGTGGAAATAGGATTCTGTGACTTTGCAGCATGGACCTTTTTCCCTGTTTTGGAGTCATGAGGATTGCAGGACCTAGCTGCAGGATATTAGTTATCAAGGTTGGCAAACAAGCCAAGGAAGCCTCACATTGAATTTAATGGAACAGAGGAGAGATAGAAAAGCTAATCAGTTCTGTGCTGAGTCTAATCAACTCAGTCTGTGCACCCCTGGAGAGCACTTAGTTAACACTGAAATGCTCTTGGAAAGGGGATCCCCACCAAATGATGGAACCAGTTATAGTGCAGAATTGTATTGCTCATTCAGCTATATACTGAATAGTAAAAATAAATTCTTTAGGGAGGCAATTCCTTGCCAGAAAGGGAGGTAACATCTGCAGTACACAAATAAGAAATGGAAAACTTGGGAGAAATACACAGTTTAATTGAAATAATACTTCCTTTATCACAATTTCTCTTCAAATTATTTTAACAAAAATTTGGAACAATGTATACAGAATTACATTGGATATTTTGAGTTTGGGAAGTGTCAAATAAAGAGTCCAAAGTGGTGCCTCTTCCATTTATTTAGGTCCAAGGGAGGTATATTGTGATCTGCATTTTTAGTGAGGGAGCCTTATAGTAAGGGAAGTTCCAGCAAGGTTGTGTCCAAATATTGCATGCAAACACAAAATTAGAGCATTTAATGATGTAAAATCATTTTACGACTTGTTCTTTTGAGCCAAGAACTAAATTAAATAGCACTGAAACAAACTTTGACCCTTTTAATGGGATCCATGAAGTATCTACATGAAACTTTGACCCTTTTAATGGAATCTCTGAAGTATCTACATGAAACTTTGACACTTTTAATGGAATCTATGAAGTATCTACATGAAACTTTGATGCTTTTAATGGAATCCATGAAGTATCTACATGAAACTTTGACCATTTTAATGGAATCCATGATGTATCCACATGAAACCTTGACCATTTTAATGATATCCATGACATAGCCCCATAAAAATTGACCATTTTAATGGAATCCATGATGTATCCACATGAAACCTTGACCATTTTAATGATATCCATGACATAGCCACATAAAACTTGACCATTTTAATGAGATCCATGACATACCCACATGAAACTTTGACCATTTTAATGGAATCCATGACATACCCACTTAAAACTTGACCATTTTAATGAGATCCATGATATACCCACATGAAATTTTGACCATTTTAATGGGATCCAAGACATACCCACATGAAACTTTGACCATTTTAATGGGATCCTTGATATACCCATGTCATAAGAGTGACAGCTGTATACTGATGGCTACACTGTATTGAATTCTTGTTTAGACACATTTTGTTTTTGAGTCTGCATAGCAAGGCATATGTATCACTTTTCAAATGACAACAAAATTGCCATTATCTGTATTATGTTCTGTCTGAATGACTTGGACCATAATTGCTATATTTCAGCTGATATATATTCAAACTTCACATTACAGGTTTCTTCTGCTATCAGTACAACACTCATGATAAAGGTTGTTCATTATAAAACAGTTCTTATTATAAGGTGCGTCTGGTCATGGACCCCATTTCATTCAGTGATAGTAAAATTATAATTACATGTTTATCAAATACTCAGTTAAAAGGCAGTGGTGTAAAGAGGGAGTACAGTTTCTTTGTTTAATGGGGGGGGGGATTGGCTGCTTTATCACCCATTTTATATAATTTAGGGAAAAGCTAGATTCTGAACACAAAATTCAAGCAAAGGAATCACTTTTCCTCCAAAAAGTAAAGAATTAGTTGAAATTAGTGATGCATAGTTCAGACAATCTGTTGGAGGTGTTGGTTCAGTAAAATGAATCTTAAAGCTAGTATGACGTAAATTTTTCTATGATAATGCAGTTTCATGTAAAAGTATGAACAAAACATTTAATTTTTCATCTTTACTTGCAGAAGCACAGATGAAGTACAGGTAACTTTACAAAATTACGAAGAGGTGAATTTCCTGCACTCTAAGGCAGTCAAAGGGGAATGCTATAAGAATGAGTCCTTCAGCGCTGAGGACAATATTGTCTCCAATACAGATACAGCGTTCAATGAGGCATATACTGACTCAAATTGTAATCAAAATCCTCCTGGGTCTACTCAGCTTACCAGTTCATCAGTTAACAAAAATGAAAAAAGTCCTACAAGTCACCGCCCAGATAGTAATATTCCTTCATCCAAAGTCTGTCTAACGATTGCAGAAATTAATTCAGAAATGACCCAGTTATCATTAGACAAGGCAGAGGATCGTATTACAGGGCAAGACAAAACTAGGGATACTTTGGCAGAGAAAAAGCCAAGAAAGAAAAAGAATCATCTGAAGAGACGGATGGATAATTCAAAGTCAGACTTGATAGATGAAGCAGAAAGTTTAGGGAAAGAAAAAAAATAAAACCCTGTAGCACAAAAGGGGGGGGGGGAGAAGCATCTGATTGTTTGAGTCATCATTTTTTTCAATATATTTTCTTAAGACTTTTTTAACTTACATGTACAGTGTATAAAAATATCATTTTATTATGAACTATATGGTGCTTTATTTATAAAAATTCTTTAGGGTTTATATTGCGAAAAAGTTGAGCATAAGAAATGACTTAAATTTCCACAATTCAATCTGTACAGCTTTTAAAATTATGTTTTAATATGCAATCATTAAAGCTGTTTATGTTAACATGGAAAATACAAATTTGGATGGTCATATCAACATAAGGATTTCACTAAAAGACTTCTTATGATGTTGGCCAGAATGAAAATGATGCTGGTTTGATGTTCACTATAGCTGCCATTGTAAACCTCATCACTACTCATCATGAAGGGAAAGTCATATTGCCATGGGGTTTCACCAGAAGACATCTTATGATATCTAGTTTTTCTTAAAATGAAAATAGTCTCAGTTGGACAGCCCATATGGCAACCACAATGGTGATCTTGAAAATCTTGTTTTGAACAGGGTTCCCACGCTACCGGGAAATCGGGAAAAAGTCGGGAGAAATGATAATTTTTTTCCCGACTGTGAAAAGTCATTGACTTTTGCAAACATTGATGTAAGTAGGGAAAAACCTGGGAATTTTACGCCACCACCTGATGCCCGAAACAGTTACATAGTTGAGTCATAACTGGCCTGATCGTGAGTTAAATTTGACGACTTCTGACCAGAATATTCGGAGGTTGCAGTATTTATCATTTGAGTGCTTGCCATAAACACATTTGCTGAGTCAGTCCAAACGCTCAGTGGATTAGATTCGTCTAGTAGACTTTTTGTTTCCACAGTGATCTCGATATCTGAATTTATTCTTACATGGAATATATGAAAACCAGTCTAGCATCACAAGTGGCCAACAAGGTGGCAGCAAAGCGTATCTGCTTACCAGATGGCCTAGCAAAGTTAAACGTTGTTAAATCTAGTCAAACCCGCATTAAATCGATATGAAAATTATTTATATTCGCATAAATTGCAAGTATTAAAATCGTTGTCTTTAATCTGCTTAATGACAAATAAAACTAGGATTTTGATGAAATTTGAGCTGGTACTTGCGATTTGCATCGGTAGATACCGTAGTCACGTGATGTCAGTAATATCGTGTTTCAAATGTTGTAGATAGAGGATCTCAAATGGGTAATGATTTAATATTGATTTTATGAAACGAGTTGATTAATGTCCAGCTTTTGCGAGCCTTGGCGAGCAAAAGCGGACATTATTCAACGAGTTTCATAAATTTAATATTAAATCATTACCCATTTGAGATTCTTTTCATCACATAGTTTTTATTTCATTGGAAATTATTTAGATAAAAAGAAGAACAAATAATTTCGTTCATTCTGACAGACAGTACACCTTTCATTTGTTGTGCATAAAATATAGTCCCAAACAAAGTTGAACTGGTAAAAGTAGATTGTACTTTTTACAAGATATAAATCAAAGAAAAAGCTTCCATCCGAATAAACAGAACATTTTATAATGACAAAATCATTTTTCAAAAACAGAATGATCAATGCGATGTGATGCTGCCACATTGTTTGATACGGTACACAGTACAATAGGCATAGAGTACATGTTTACCCTAAAATGTCACTTTCAGAACTAAACGTTACATTGTTGCGATTTTCATGTGAAATAGGATTACTGGATGCAAAAATTCCCACATTTACTGCAATGCATTTGTGACCGGACATTTGCAGTATTTGATTTGGAACAATAGATTGTACAGAAGACGTAAACAAATTTCTATTCGAGTCGGATTTGCATCCCATATACTGTGTAAAGATGCTGTGGTTGGATAAAGTTCTGTCAGTTAGGAGACCCATTTATGTCCAGATTCTTCTGTGAACAGAGGTGAGTTTATTTACTTCTTTAAGTTAACAAGTAAACCACGCTTGTACATACGGTGGATTCTATATCTATGTTACAGATATACCGCTCTCCCCCCCCCCCGCCACCAAATAAGCAATACCCTTAGTTTTACTTCTTATTGTTGTTCTTGTCTTGTAGTTTTACGCCATTTTTCTTATGATGATATTGTTAAACATGACATAACAAACCCCTGTGGGGGTAACATATCCATATTCAGACGGCCGAGATAATTTTTCCTAATTTCCTTTAGTGAGTAGAGTTAAAAAATGGCCGCCAAAAAATGTTCATTCAGGACAAAACATTCCAGAAGGCGGGGTTAAAAACGTTTTCCCACGATCCCAGCCAATCAGTAAAGAGAATACTGCACAATAATGTCATGGGCTTATTTGGACCAATCAGAATCACGTAAAGTGATATGTTCACACGAATAATATCAAAAATATGAAACTGCACACACTGTAGACGAAGTGTACCGACTGTGATAAAAGAATATATTAAATGAAAGTCGTATGCTGGTTGTAATAAAAATACAAAATCGAAGATGGAAATAGCAGAAGGAAATCGAGGGTCATACGTGGAACGAAGTATTTGAAAGTTACGTACCTTTTCTCTTGTATAGCATGATAGAGAGGGTCCAATGTCAGAACGGGTCATGGGGATAATATGAGGTATTTTAGTCACTCTGTATGATTTTTTTCCTTCAGATTATTGTTTTTTTTCTTAACATCAAGCTCGCGTCGGGCACCTGTGACAGTGACAGGTTTCTTGTCGTTGTTCTCAAAATAAGTTTGTTGAGAATGTATGTTCTTTCTGGGTTTTACAAAAGGTATCTGACTTTCATTTAATGTAATTGAATTTTGTACAACAACATTAAAAGGAGTTTGCTTTTTATATCAAGAACAACTGCTTGAAACCTTCTAGCGAGGAGTATATCACACGGAACTGACTAATGCTTGGGTTGGAACTGCAGTTAGGTCTGGCCGTCACAGCAGAATTTTGAGAGACAGACAGACGTGTCGGAAATTTGAGATCTAGAGTGTGTGTGTATTATTATTATTATTGAATTTTAGCACATCTTTACTGCTCATTACAGTTTTGAATTTCTTTTGTAAATTTATTTATCGTTCTCCAGATCTCGAATTTCCGACACGTCTGCTTGTCTCTCTGTCTCAAAATTCTGCCGTGACGGCCAGACCCAACCTCAATTTCATCCCAAGCATTAGTCGGTTCCGTGTGATATACTCCTCGCTAGAAGGTTTCAAGCAGTTGTTCTTGCCTTGGGGTGATGCTGCTTTCCACGCATGCGTCAGCAATTTAAAAATAAGGTCAATAATAGAAGTATACATAGGTGTTCTGTTCTGACAGGGATTATTACTAAACTATGAGCATCCTGAAGGATTTGACGCCATAGGTCAAAAGAAAAGGGATTTTAGTTTCCATCAGCAAACCAAGGTCAGTCGAAATAAATTTATTAATTACTAGCGAGCGTCCGATACGTCAGAACTAAAAGAATGTTAACACAGCATAAAACTTCAGTATGGACTATTGCCTGACGGCGTTGGTCTCCACTGTCAGAAAAAAAAAAAAAAGGCGGAGACCTACTTGTTGGTCTAAAGGAGTTTAAGTTGTTTGAAAAATCTTGTTTGGGATTTTATTGGCACAGATCAAATTCATGGTTAAACTTTTTTCTTTACAAGATAAGATACTAATATTTTGAGTTTATTGTTTTTTCATACTGTGATAGGAAATGTTACTTTGTATAAAATGCATATACATTGCTATATAATTATTTATAATTAAAGGTTTGAAAGGAAACAAAACCAGTTTATGTTCATTACGTCTTTTCCACATAACAACATAATGCAGGTCAGCAAAGTTAGAATTTGTATTCTGTACATTGTAATAACCTTACATGTCAGTTTCTAGGAATATAATCAAACTTGTTTCGTGTGATTATTTGTGGTTTTGTACATGATCATCTTTTCTGACTTAGATGTTTTGGAGTCTTGAAATAGAAACATCTTTTAGATTTAGAAAATGCATTTTTTATAATCTAAAATGTTCTTTAATTACATTCAGTAATGGTCATATGTGAACCTTGAAAAATGTAAATTCTTCCTGGAAAAACCCTGGAAATGACCTGGAAATTTATCTTCAGAAAAGCGTGGGAACCATGTTTGAAACCCTTCTGAATTGAATCTTTATATCAACTTGGGATTTTTGCAGAAATACTTGTTATAATGTCTAGTTAGTTCTAAGTGAAAATGTTGCCAATATGACATCCAATATGCCTACCATGGCAGCTATGTTGACAATCTTGTAATTACTACTCCTTCTGAAGAGAAAATCACATCTGAAGACTTCATATGTCTTCTTCATCATGGATAGAATGGTGCCAATCTAATATCTAATATAACCCATGGCAGCCACTTTTAAAATCTTTTTATCTCTACTCATCCTAAACAGAAAGTCATATTGGCATGGGTGGGGAGGGTTTCACCAGAAGACTTCATATGACGTCTGTTTGGTCCAAAATGAAAATGGTGCCAGTCTGAAATCTAATAGGACTGTCCTGGGAGTCATCTTGAAAATCTTGTCATGGTTACTCCTCAAATCGTTTGTGCTAAGGAGTACATATAGGTGAGATTCAGTGCTGAAACTCAAATGGAGTGAGGAGAATAAGGTGTTTCAACTATGCTAACGGGTTAATCTGGGTCAGATTCAGTGGTTAAGCTCAAATTTGGTGGGAAGAATAATGTATTTCAGTTGTGCTATGGGATTAATATGTGAGATTCAGTGCTGAAACTAAAGTGGGATGTGTATAATTATTTCCTTTTAAAGTTTTATAAAGTCTGAGAGGACTAGTTTTCCAAAAGTCGGTGTTATGTGAGGTATATCATATGTCTTGGATTCAATCCTTGATGGTGCTTGTGCTTATTTTCTCATTATAGTATTTATTTTGAAGTATGGGGGTAATTATTGTATTCTCTGCAATTGTGTGTAAAGTTTTTGATGGATATAAGATAATTACATGTGAAGATATTCATTTTAATTTCCACTCATTCATAAATTACAATGATTACATTGACCTACATAGTGTTTAGAACTTAACTTTCTGGAACTAAACTGGAGGTCATTAAGGACTTGGTGTGATTGACCAACTATTTAGTTCAGCATAATGTTGGCCTTAGCAGCACCAGATCACACTTCAGAACCTTTCAATACACCTTACTTAAAATTGGTCTGACTTGTGGAAAAAGACTGTGTTGCTGAGAAGATCTTGTTGGGGTTGGTTGATCTGAAAAGTTAAATGGTCAAGATCAGAGGGATTCCAGGAAGAAAATTGGTTTTCAAAAAGTAATTCCTCCTTTATGCCACAAATCATGAACAAACTTTGTGGATAGCTGGCATTTGAGACCAGAAATGCATCAGTTTTGAAGTGAAAGGTCAGAGTCACCAAGACTGAAAGAAAACAAATTCTGAAAACTATCTTGAGTACCATGTCTCTTACCATGACTAGATCTTATGGATGGCTTGCATTTTGGGACAGTGAAGATTAAGTGCAGGGTCAAAGGTCAAGGTCACAGTGATTCCAAGAAGAGTCATTTGTATGCTATATACCTAGTGCAAAGTTCATTTGTAGTTTACATTTTTGGCCACCTTTGTGGCTGCCTTGCAAGGTAGAAACTTATTGATTTGGGTTCAAGCTCATGCATAAAGTGACATAGTACACAAGTTAAATGGGTACTGTATTTTTTAGTACCATAGTATCCAGTGACTGAAAGAGGTTTTACATAAACAAATTTAACATTATTTATAATGTGGTGGGCAAATAATGGACTATTTTTGGTACTGTTCCCAAGGTCATTTATGTGCATTAATTCAAAAGGCATGCAAAGTGTGCTTTATTTTCACTTTACATGTTTTAAGAAGTTGCACATTGTGTTGAATATGCACAGTGATGACTTAACTTGTTCTTTTTGCATCCTTTTACATCACAACTAAAAGTTTACTCATATATGCAACTTGTTGTGAAAACACTTACAAGGTATGATCTTTGGTTCAAAGTATTACCAAGAAACGTCATAGTGTAAGAAATTTATGATGAGAAATTGAAAGCTTAGATAGCACATAATGCGTATATACAAGCAAAGGCAGTAGAGATCGACAAGTTTTGAATAATCTAAACTATACTGCCTTTGTTTGTATATACATTGTATCTAATAATGAACAATGTAGAATCAGATCTACTATCTAAAACTCTGCCAGTGGGTCAGGGTCCTAACTGTTTGTTGTACTTAATTCTTTTGATTACAAGTATTTAGTATCGGCCTTTATCTATATGGCAGTAGATCAGGATCTGTGCTGCTCGCAGTACAGTACACAAGACAAATATAGTATACAGCCATACATAAATGCAATCGTATTCAGACCAGCTAATCTTATTGACAAAATCTATCAAGATTGTCATCAGATATACATTGCTGAAAATGTCTTGGTATAGGTTACTGGTACAAGTTTAGGTCAGAATTCACCTCGTCATTGTGACAGCATTGAGTTCCATTTGTTTGATGAATAATATTAACCAGTCTTACTCCACTTAAGTCACTTTTGATACAGAGTGTATTAAACAATGATCTTCAAATATTATTAGATTATGAAAATCTCTGGTTTGTTAATTTTAGTCCATCCATTTCACCATCAGGGAACTTGAATATGTACTGAACATGAATATTTAGATGACAAAATTTAAAATCGCAGTGACATCTTGGATTTTTTTAATCCTCAAATTGTTCTTAGAGCAGTCATGTTGATTTAATAATTATTCAGCATGTGTGTATTAGACAAATGAAGTTGAAATATGATACCAGAATATCAATAAAACTGATTTAACCTACATGCAACAGCAGATCTGGGCCTATGCAGTTTGCAGATGGAGTCAACTTATAAGCAAGTATATACAGCATTTTGTTTAAAGCTAGTCACAGTCATAAGATGAATAAAAGTGGTGCTGAATTCATTGTGAATGCCAGGGAAAAAAGATCTAAGATGGATTTTGCATGTATTTTGTACATGTTTTTATAACTTGTATATTATTTGATGAATCTGGAAACCTAATATTATGAGGTACTTTCTGATAATTTCAACATTCTGTACAGGATCTATTCTACGCGTTTGAAAATCATGCCATAGGATCAACTTGCAGCATAAACATTGCACAATATATTTTCAAACCCTACCTTTGTTTCTCATTAAACTCTTTTGAATACTTAAGAGAAAATCCCCCCCCCCCCTAATGAAAGGGAAAAATTTTCCTCCTAAATGTTTTAGAATAAACCGTTTGTGGTCTCCACCTTGACAATCTCTTCCATGTTGTATACTCAAATATAACTTCACCAATTTATCATGACAATCTCTTCCATGTTGTATACTCAAATATAACTTCACCAATTTATCATGACAATCTCTTCCATGTTGTATACTCAAATATAACTTGTTCTCCAATTTATCATGTTTCATTCTTGCATGTTTCAACATTCCATGATGATATTGTTTTGTGTAATTTTTCATTAAATATTTTGCTTTCACATTGACACTTTTCATTTTTCTTTTAATGCCCCACTTGAGCACAATAACTTGGAAATGTGAAATTTGATATGGATCACTGTATGCCTGTGAAGATGACCATGTTAGATTATAATTGCTGTGGTTGGCATTAAGTCTATAACAGAGAAAAGCACTGTGCAGGAAATAATAGGACAACTTGAAAGGTAGTGATAAAAAAGCAAAGAAAAATGTGGTATATGGAGAAATACAAAAGCCTGAGGAACCTTCACTATATGAAGGTTTAAAAAAGGTCAAGGGAAAAACAAAGTTTATACACCCTTTTAAGATCTAGTTAGAAGGTGTTAATATGGATGGGCCATCAGGCAAGCAGGTGATATCAGTACAGGACTCAGAAGAAATGGAACACTCTTGAGTTTGTGTATGTAAATAAGAACAGTCAGACGCCATGAAATGCAATTATTACATCGAGTTCATCAGTTGGGCACGATGTGTTCAAGGTTGAAGTCACTGGTTTCATGTAAAGTAATGTATCAATGTAAGATTCTTGAGGTAGAATGAGGTCTTCAGTTGTCCCTGTCATCCAGAGCTACTGTGGCAGAGTGAGAGATGTTTAAAGAATGTTTTCACTTGTGTGCATACTGAATTTCAAAGTTGACAATCTTCTTTTTGAACCAGTTTAAAGAAGTTATCCATATAAATTTACTTTTTTTCTGTTAAGAAAACTAAGCAGAAAAAAAAGAATTGATTCCTATTAAGATGACTAGTTGTTATGTTTGCCATTGTTGTCATTGTGTGTCACCATACATTTCTTTTCCTCGTGTCCATGATGGCCACAAGTGGCATTGGATCAACCACTCCAAAACAGTTGAAGCTATAAACAAGGTAAGCAAAGAATTGTGTTCATAAACTCACAGAATAATATGTCTGCAGCCCTAACTAGTCAAGTCTTGATTTTTCAAGTTGGTATGATGATGAATCAAAGTGTTAATGAACTTCTTATAAAATTTCCATTTACAAATTATTCCACATTTTCTTCTTAAGGGCTCTGAAACTGATACTTCGAGGAAAAGTAGTGTTTAACTTCAAGATATATAGACCCTGATCAGCCATTGCAGTTATTAAAGTCTATCTTGTTTGTTCTACTGATTACTCCCAACAAACTGCATAGGCACAGATCTGCCTGTGTATTGTGCAATTGCAAATTTTGGTTTGTGCAGTTTGCAGTTGAAGTATATAATAACAGATGGTTTACAACTTATATTCTTATCTGCCATTTCTGATAACCACATACTAGCAAGTAAAAAAAAAAGCTGAGGAAACATTTTGTCTCTCTGATGTTCCATTATGCCTCAGTCTTCTATTTTAAAACACATCAATGATCCATTTGATCACTCAATTGAATTCTGTGCATTTCTTGGTATTCTCTGTCTTGTTGCTGTTTCTGTCTTATTTTTCTTGTTTATCAGCTCTACCCATCATTCACTCCATGTACTTCGATAACAGAAATACTTACTGCACAAGCACCAACTAATGTTCTTGGAAAAGAGTGGAGAGCCAATGCATTACTTTATTCAACCCATACAGTTTTTAGCATATTTTCTTTACTTTAAAACAACAGCTTTTCTATTTTCAAAATGCATTATAATATCCAAATGGCTGATCAGTAACTGAATGATCCCAGTCAAAATATATTTCTTGAGGTTCTGAAATTTGCAACTAATGCCTACCTATTTAAGCTCAGTACACCACTGCTGTGAAAAGTAATAACCCTTATTCAATGTTCCAACATTTACTGTTCAAAACAGTACACAAATAAAAGGTTATTTGCTTGAGAGAAAACATTTTATTCATATTACAATTACTTGCATCAAGTTGTGTCTGATACAAATTATACAATGTACAAGATATAAAGCACCAAAAATATGAAAAAGGCAAATATTATAAATCTCACACTATAAATTAAAGATGTTTTATATTCCTAATCAAATAATAAGAAACAAAGCTCGGTCTCCACTTTTGCTAATGCTTAAATCACAAGCCACACTCTAGTATAGAGTGCAATTTAACGATAAAATCAATGCAGTTTAAATTGTTTCCCACTAATACCATGCAATATGTGGACCTAACAAAAAAAGATAGACATGTCACTACAACAAAGATACCAAGCAACTGAAGGGCAAATTAATCAAAAGAATAACTTCATTAAGGTTTGCTGGAAAATGGTGAAAATCAGATGTGTGAATTATGTCTTTAAAATATAATGACTTATTTAATTTCAATCCATGAAATCTTGCAAAAGTTACTGCGTGGAAATGAAATTTGCAACAGACATGATGTAACATATTCAGAAGGGACATTACGGGAGAGGATGGAATGACATGGATAACACTATATGCTCCCCTCAGTACATGTGACATGGACACTGAAAAAAAAAATACCGACAAACCCATCAGCTGGATAAACTCTTTTAAATCTGAACTATCTTTTGATAAACTGTCTCTTGGACATCATTGTTTAAAAGCTGTAGACGGATTAATTGAAGTCCCGTCAACATGACTATACTACATTTAAAAGCTTTAGATGGATTAATTAAAGTCCCATCAACATGACTATACTACATTTAAAAGCTTTAGAGGGATTAATTAAAGTCCCATCAACATGACCATTTACCCACCGCTGATTTCATAAACTAGTTTCATCATTTAAAGGAAACTAATTTTTGATACATTTGAGTAGGAAGTCATTTTACTTAAAAACATTTAAATCTGCCCAAATTATTAATTTTGCAATAAATAAGGATCAAAATTGCTATGTGACTAAAATGGTTGCATTTCTGAAACAAATTTGAACACTGCATGAAAATGATATACTGGTTGCCCCAAGAAAACCTTTAGAATCCTAATGCAGCAGACTGATTAAGACATTGTTACTATTTAATTATAAATATTTACCATGTTGTACACTAAAACCATTAGAGAGATGTAATTAGATCCAGAGCATTGTCCAGTATAATCCTTTTTCTAGACTTGGTTCCTACACTAAGATGCCATGATGGGATATGGCTAGCCTAGTTTACAGCTTATGTAAAGTGACCAGTATGACAGTAACCTATATTTGCTACAGCAGTAATCATCGGCTTTAAACTCGGGTTAGCCAATAAAAAATTTACTCTTTGGAGTTCTCTGAACCACTGGCTTGTGTACTGCCTTGCCTCAAATTCAAAGACAACCCTCTATAATGTGTTAATGCATACATAATGTTGGTGTGTTTGTTGAGTATCATACTGCTTCAATTACAATGACCATATTTGTATTGATGTGGATAAAAAATTAGATATCCATCCATGCAATAGATATGGTATTTAACATCACCTAATGCTTATTAATTATATAATACTTTGAATTGGCAAAAATATGTAATAGTCAGCTTATGTCTTTCAGGGTCTTGGACAGCAAAACAAAATTGTACTTTTGAGGTTTAAGATTTGAGATTTTATATTTATATACATATATATCTGTTGTTATGAGACATCACCCTTGTATTTTTAGATCGATATTAAACACATCTTTGTACCAACTATACTTAATACAGGACCATCTTTTACATTGGAATATATACAAGGAGTAATATCTGGGGAGGAAACTTGAAATACAAGGCAATAAATGTTACCAATGTTTCAATGTGACATGTTTGTACTAATGAAAAAACATTCTTAAAAGGAAGGGTTCTTTATTTTAATACAAAAGATTTAAAATGTCAGGCTATGGTAAAATATACACATTACAATCAGATCAAAGTAAACTTTGGTTAGAAATGGAAAATATTTGTTATAATTCAAGCAAAGGAAATAATGTACTGGAACACAGAAAAAAACCCCAACTAATATCTAAAGGTTTTTTTCTTCCTAAAATTAGTCTAGGTGCTGCAATACAGTAAGTCAAAATGAGGGTTGAACATAAAAGAATGGTAAATAACTCGTATCAAGTGATAAATTTTGCACACTAAAGTACTAATAGGCCTACAACACTGAGTAACAGTAAGCTTTTAAAGTAAGCATAAACCTGAAATGAAAAATGTGAATATTTAAATTTGAAAGAAGTTGGCCCTGATGATTAGTGGCTGAAACGAATGCTATGATAATTTATAATGTCACTTGTACACAAAATCTATGTATGTTTAATAGCGGCTTTCTAAGTCTTCCAGATCTAGACATTAAACAAAAAGGCTGAGGGTTTCGAATACCCCACAGAAAAACAGTGACAAAAATTATAATTATGTAGTCAACACCCATGTATAAGTTACCATGATTCTGGGAAAGTTTTATATTATTTTTCATGAAGTCAACTATTTCTCAGAATCAAAGAAAGAAGAAAATTTAAATAAAAACCCTATATATTACAGAAAAAAATGTGTACAGCTGTTCCAGTTAGATTAATCGCCAAGTTTCAGTATTCATCTTCTAGTACTATGAATTCTCTGAAGCAAATCTTGAACAACAAATATATTTACAGACTGAAAACCTTTGCTTTTTTTTTCAGAACAGAAATATTGCACATCACAATAACTCTCTCTCTCTCTCCCTCCCTTCCTCCCCCCCCCCCCATTTCCAATGTATGATTTAAAAAACAGGCAAATATTTTGTCTAAAACATATCATTTACATTATGGGGTTTTTATGTACTTATAAATAGCATTACTCTTACTCCTGCACCCACTGTTGCCAAATACCTGAATCATATTCTGAGAGCTGGGATATTTCTCCAAGACAGGTCAAACGAACTCTTTAGCTACATGTTCATACTTTCCTGTATTAATTTGTGGTATCATGATTATATATATATATTATCTGAATACCCATAACCTTGTGGTTCCTTTAAATCCAACAGAATACATTTATCCAAAACAACACTCAATTACATGTAAATACTGATATTTTTCTCACACGTGAGAACTTCACATGTGACAAGAAAATGATTAACATATGCAACATCTAGGCATGATGAGAAAATTGAAAAGTCATCCTTATTAAAGAAAATGTGCAACAATTATCTTTCTGTAGAACTGATGTGCACATGTTGCTTTGGAAACTGGTTTATTGCTATAAAGTGAATAACAAGTAAAAGGAAGAATTGTTAACTTGTGTTCTACCATTTAAAATCTGATGTCCACAAAAACATGCCTGCCTATCAAAAACTAGGACCAAACAGGGTCTCAAAACATAATTTGTTCCATAGTGAAAATTCATAAGATGAACTGAATGCAATAGAAAAATGTGTCATAGCCATCAGAATCTGCCAATTTCTTTTTTTGTTTTAAATCACTCTCTAGAGGTTATTTGAAAACAAGAAAGGAAATATTCATATTAGTTCAAGTGGAATCCTTTCTCTTTTGTGGCTGCTAGAAGTTTTTCATGTAGAATTTCCTCCGATGAATACTCTGGTAATTTAAGATAATGTAAGCATGTATTTACTGATGGAAAGCTCTGATCATCACCATCAACTTTTCGGACAACAGTCAGACGAGGATGAAGATTTGCAAGGCCTCCTGGTGGGAGTGAAGAGCATCCAGTCGTGAACTGAAGAAATGCTTTACGCTCATCTGGGCTCATTGCTACCAGCACATTAACAAGGCGCAAGAAACTTGCACTGAAATAGTAACCAGAGTAAAATCAAGCTCACCTCTACAAATATTTTCGTAGTCTCAAGTAGATAATGCAAATAACTAATAGACATATATAAAAATAAATTCTGACTAAAGTGATCAAGACAATGAAGTGCTGACCCCCTCTTTTCAAACTAGATTTATCTTTTGCAATTTATACTTTAACTTTTACATACATAAATACATGCATACTAACCATTCATGGGCATAAAAACAAAACAATGAAAAAAGAATGTTCTCTTCTATCATACCAAGAAACTGATTGCTATTTTTTGATTATTTTTCTCTTTATCTTTTTAGAACTTTTAATTAGCCAGAATTGTGCTGATATGCTGCTAAATCAAATACACACACACACACACACACACACACACACACACACACAGCTCTCCAGTTATAGTGCGCTTTACTATAACAGTAGCACTATGGACCCCAAAATCAAAATTCTAAAAATTATAATTAAAAAAAAAATAATAATAATTTGTGACATCAGCTAAAACCTTTAAATCAAAAGCTACTGTACTTCATTTGGACATTACCAGAATGTGTTTCACAGTCATGATTTAACTCCAATTATCCCATGTTGTACTCGGGCAGGTAAGAAACTGTACTGCTAACAGGCTATTGAGCACCCAAAATTACCCATGTCTCTAATAAGCCATAATTGTCATTGGTCCATATCAACTAATGTATCTGGATAAAATATGCATGGCTGTTGAATCTGCCTTGGCACTAAAGCCATTTCAACAGATCACTGACTTTATCTCTGTAAACACAGCTCACTGATTTTATTGTTGACCATCGTTTACTGACACATGGAACAGATCACAGAAAGGATTAGTGTGTGTATGTGTTGTGATGAACAATGTTAAATCTAAGTGTATTAAATGATTTGAAGAAAACCTGTTATTTTTGTTTATATCAAATTTGAATTTTCAGTAATTTATGTGTTCCTTTTTTTTGGTCATGTGCAATAACCCGACCCCAACTCCATGTGATCTTACACTGGCTGGGAATATAGCATGTTATGTGGATTTTTGAAAGTTTACATACAGCCAGTATGATGGAAAATGATGACAAAGGTTCCAGGCAAAACAAGGTTACACCATAGAACAGCCTATGGTTTGTAGGACTTAATAGAACAAATAATCTAGATCAATGCTGAAAATAATAATATTACCACACTTACACTGATACCTATATCACAATATCTGCTAACCCAAGGGAGACAATAGAGCTTTTGCCATTAATACCTTTCCTTGGTGTATCCTAGCTTGGGTTCTGTGTAGTTCATGATGTCTTCCCTGGTCCAGCTTGGTGCCTGCTCTCCACACAGGATGGTAGCTAACTCTGTGGGATTGAATGATTGGAGTTTCTCCATAGGGAATACCAAATTGAAGCCATCTTAAAATAAAGATGACAAAAATGATAATAAAAGTTCCAGCCATCTACACCAATTGTACGCTGTTGGAAATGACTGGTCTCATATGAATATCCCACAATCAATCACTCCTGTACAATATTTATATAATTCTACATTTTCTTTGAATTATATTTAACTAGAGAATTAATATTAACATTTGAAATATTAATTCAAGAATTAATGTGGTGATTTCCTTTTAAGAACATCTGTTACTTTTGTTGAAATATTACCACTATCCAAGGCAGATTACTACCGGGTCTAATCATTTAAATTAGAGTCACCTCCCTTAACAAATACAGCTGACCTGAAGGACATGCAGTACAAACTGTACAGAAAAATGGGAACCTGTCTGGAAATGGGTGAACATAAAATAGAGTATATGTGGGTTTGGCTGGCCAGGATTGGTTAATAGTGTTAGTTATTGTTTGGAAAAAGAATCTTTTGAGAGTGTATCCAAGTTGTAACTGACAAAAATAGAGACATTGTTTTATTGATGGAATTTCAGTCCTTTACGAGTCTTGAGTTTGGAACACTCATTACAGAAATTAGCACCCGACTCTTTGGTGCGGAATTGAATGCACGTTTCAAACACATGCAGGTCCAGAAAATGCCGTGGCTCATATCCTTTTCTCTACAAAGAAGCTGACATCCAGGTTTCATCTATACTGATAAATATAGGTTTGATCATGAGCACTCAGAAATTTGAAGTTATTGAATTTTTAATATCATAGTGTTTGCTTAGGTTTACTATGGGAACTGAATTAGTACTTTGAGTCTGAATGGTCACTGGCTGTTTTCTTTTTGTTATGAACTTTAATATAACCACTGTAAATGCAGTTCTGATACCTTACCTCTGAAAGAGTCTAACTGCTTGCGGATGCCTGTATTGAGACAAAAGTCAGTAACAAGATCCACATATTCTTCTACATTCTCCAGAGTCACCTCCTGTTGTTAAAACATAGCGTTTAGTCTGTGAACAATTTCAATGATACTTCATAGCTTATATGTCAAGTCTCAGCCTGTTCCAATATACATATACTCATCCACTCAATGCAAAGATCATTATCCTTAAATTTACTTCATGCAACTTCTTCTTCAAACAATTCACATGAGAAATATATCGTTCATAAATTATGGTCTAAAAGGGTTTTATACATATATTTCTTCAAGCCTTCCCTCTATTTTTCATCTCAAATGCAGGGGTTGATTTATTATGCTTGCAAATTTAAATAAATAATTATTATGCATTTTTTTTAAAAAAATTATTTCACCCTGCTTATTAGAATATCATAAAAGCCTTCATTGTGAGTTCATTTAGTAGCTGATTTGTTACACTAACTTTCAGAAAGTAAGATTTAACAAAGTAGTTTCATTTTAAATCCTCTATATAAACCTTAACTGCATTCTTAAAATAGAAAGTGTGAAAAAAATTCTACCTCATCCTCCCCATCAGGTTTGAGGTCAACAGCTGAAAAGCCATATACTTTTGAGGAGGGATTGAACTGGAAAGTTAATCTGGAAAAAAAATGATAAAAATGTTTAGTTTTTCCCATTCTACAATATGAACTCGGGCATTTAAATCAAACACATAATAAACATCTAACAACTTTAATTAGTGGTTCAATAAATCGAATACAAAGAGGAGTGAACTATAAAGAATGTACAAATGAAGCATCCATTATTCTGCTCAAGCCTAAGCAGCTCAACTATTCTGCAACTGATCATCTTCACTTACTCATTCCACATACAATTCAAGTCTTTTTTCCATACATACCATGCAGAGTAAATATTTTATTCTCTTTCATTTAGATATATAAAGCAACTTAAACCAAATGGAATCAACGATTACAAATCTCACCTCTATAAAGCTACATGTAGTTTCTAGTAGCTACTGTAAACAATTAACCTACAGAAAAATTAAAATTAAAAACCTAAATTGAGCTTGAAAGTGAAATGCTGACCCATCTTCTTACAATTTTTTCATCCTTACATTTTCTGATCTGAACTTTTAACTGAACTATAGTCAGAACTGCACTGACACAATGCTAAATAACACCCATACATACACACAGTGACAGGGCATAAAAGACAAAACAAAAGAGATTCAAGTGGGCCTCATATTGCTCACTTAGGTAACTGACATGTCACCTTGTGGAATCAAATTCATCCATTGAATTTGTGGAGTGGGAAAAATAAGTTTTACACTGTTAACTACCACATTGCCAATTTGGTTGAGAAATATGTCTTTCTGAGTTCATGTTCATAAGATAATTTTCTGTGGTCTGAATAAGATTTTGTTTATACAAATTTTTTCTCCTCCATTTGTTACTTGAATATGAAATGCCATTAAATAATGCATATACATGTACATAAAATAATGTAACAACAAGACATTAGGTGACTTTGTTTGGAGGTTATTACTGAGCAAAGATGAACAAACAATAACTGGATTAGTTGGGCCAAGGCTGCTACAAGGTACTGTGCATAAAAGATACAGTAAAGCAAATTGATTCACAAGATTACAGACATGTTTTCCAAGCTAATCTTATAAATAAATTATTTAATCAACTTAGAATTTTACTTACTATATTTCTATTTTGAATTTTTCTTCAGCTTTAAACTACAGATTATTCAATGTAATCCCTAAGGTTTTATTAATTTGCCTAATTTAAGAAACTTTCATTGAAATTCTGAATTCTATACTCGAAATTTTTTTTATTTTAAACGAGCTTTTAAATTTTTTTCAGCAATTGGAAGAATTTAATATAACCCCAAAATCTATGATTCTCAACAGTCCTCAGTACAGGTTACTTCTCAATTTGTTGTAATGTCAGCCAAATTTGATGGCCAATCAGCATAATTGATACAAATGTGAAAGCCACCTCTGCCAAAATGCCTTCTGTCATACCTGTATTTGGTTAAATTCAGTTTAGTGGTTTTTGAAAACTCATTTCAAGGTTTTGCTGTTGTAGTAACAGTGGCCATATCTGATGGCATGCTGTCATCATATGAACAATTTTGAAAGGTTTTCATTCCAGGATGTGTTGAGTTAAGTTGGGTCAATGCTGTTGAAAGGTTATTCTATTTATTTGTAACAACAGCTTCTTATTTTTAGTAATGATAGCCAAATTTGAAGGTGGATCAACACCATTTGCACAAACTGAAAGGTGTTCCTTCAGGATGCTATCAAATTTGATCTGATTCTGTTCAGTAATCTTTCAGAAGAAGCAATTTAAAGGGTTTTTATTCTTGGTAGTAATGGAAGCTCTATTGATAGCGGAACATCATTGCTTGTATAAATTTGGGGCTCTTCATGCCAAAATTTGTGCAGTGATTTTGAAGAAGTGTAAAAGAGCAATTGCTCATGGAGAAAGCTTACGGCCAGGTGAGCTAACAATAAAAAGAACATTCTTTTCTATGATATCAAAGCAGAGGTACTAAAATGGGTGGATCAAAATGAGAGATTAATTAATGTTTTTCAAACATCACTGTTCATAAAATATGCTTAAAAAGCAATTGTCATTGTTTACAATTAGAAGCCAGATTTTTCTGGTTTAAGGTCACAGCTGAGACCTCACAAGAAATGCATGTAGTCCACTCTGGTAACTCCTATACTCTTTCACATGTACAATATCCAGTTAACCTGTTGAGGGTAATGTATCAAAATATGAATCTACACTTTAAGAAGCACTTGTCAGAAAGTTCTGTGATGGCTAGGATGCATATAGTATTGAGGAATCTCCAAGCTTAACGTGTTAGTAAAGCATAAAATGTAGGTCACAGTGACCTTCTTTGTAAGGAAATAGTACTAACAATTTTCGGGTATTAACTGCATCTTCAGCACATGATAGGTCATACATGGAGGCCAGTATATTTAGAGGAGGAAGAGAGCAGGAAGACCCAGAGAAGAAAGATAGACCCATGGGGAATCTACAGCAGCTATGATCTGGATCCACACAGATTACTTTGTATATAAATCTCAAAATATAATTATATAATAAGTGGGAACAGTGCTGAAGCTTCAATCATTTATGAGGGCAAAATGTCAAAACTTGTCTGTGATTCAAGAAACAAGCCATCAGTGAAGCAAGCAAAGCTCAGTACAAATTAAACTTCAAAACTCCTGGTGGACAGAACTTGACTTTGTGAAGCACAGCAGCAAGGGAGAGCATTTAAATCTTTGCACCTAATGCAGACATCATAATGACATTGGCAGAGGTTATACACATGGCCACGATGCACCTTACCAAGGAAAGACTATTTACATGGCTGCTATGTACCTTATCTGGAAATACTATCTGAATGACTGGGTATATAATTTACATAAAGCTATTCGTATGACTGCTGCATACCTGATCTGTGAAATATACTCATTTTCACAATTGATTATCTTTAATTCCATATTTGCAAGTCAATGTCATTCAAGGTGTACACTGTAGCAAAGGTACTATGCTCTTACACCTCTGGTAGAAACAGAAACTTCTGAATCAATATAGAATGAATCCCAAAGGTGAAAAACACTAGCACTGACACCCAATAAGTGAACTTTGTCCATTATTCGAGAACAAATTTTCTTATTATACCCAAATGAGTTGGCTAAAATAATCAGAGTAACATAATTCTTTATTAATTCAAGACAACAAAGCAAACACCTTAAATGTATATTCACACAGTAAATCTGAGTAAAAATTTCTTCATTCAAGATAACAAAGCATACAGTAAAATAAAAATTCTTGTGTGAAATTCCATCCTGGATCTTTTGCATGATAGGTTCACACATTTCCACTTGACTACAGTGACTGATATATTGGAAGATGTTTCTTTGCTTATTTTGCTGTCTATTGAAAACAAAATTCTGGACTTAAAGTAAAACTGAATTATCAAAAGTTTTTCTCTCAGGAAAACGAACTCAAGGACTAGACTAATTGTTTGCACACAATATCATATTTAATATAATCCAAACTGTGAGACAGACATTGTTTGCAGTGCAAATATTGTTAGCAAATGAATAGTCTTGGTAAAATTTAGTACATGGTCACATATGAAATAGAGACAATGGAACAAATTCCTTTTTACATGGTGTTTTGTAGTCCAGTAAATTGGATGCCAAACCCATAATGGTATCCACAGGTATATGTTGTGCTTAGCTGAAAATTTTGGACTTGTCCCTAAGGCTAATGCACTGACTTGCCACCATATGGATAGACCTTTCTACTGTGGGCACATATAGCCATGTCAATAGTCTTTCCTGAAGTTGTCACATGGCAGATATGTGAATAGACATTTCCATCGACATAGCAGTTAAGTCCTGTATGTAACATCAAGCCAGAACATATTCAACATACTGAACTGAACATTCTGATTAGTTCTCTTTATTATTATTCATTATCTTAATGTTGTTAAAATACCAATTATTAATCGACCCATCCTTTTCAGGATGATTTCAGCCATGAAATAGACTGATTCAAAGACAATATTAAACACTCATGTTAATACAGTTGATTTGTGTTGATAAAAGGACTGCGCTAACAACAGTACTGGGAAAAGCATTTAATACTGCTGTATTATCTGTGAAGTCCACCTTAAAGCTTGAAAACATATCCCCCCCCCCCCCATAAATGGTCAGTTCTCAATGTGATGTATATTTTCTATTTTCTGTAGAGACAAGCATATCTCATAGTCAAACTACATTGGATTGAGTTCTGACAATGCCAGCATTTTGGTTGGCAAGAACAACTCGGTTATGACAAGGATTCATTTTGAGAATCCAGCTGGGAAGTTTGAACAGTACCATCCAGTCTCTAATGAGTGCAGCAACGGACACAAATGACATGTTTCACCTTCAAAATCCTCTACTGAACTAATGACAGCTGCAAAGACTGCATCTAATTAAGGCTGTTCCACCATCCAATGAATTTTAAAGACAAAAATATGGTGTATTTTGTGTTAATGTTTTCAGCCTGGTTGTGATTATTTGAGAGTTTGCACATGTGAATGTTATGTGTTGTGATGATATATGATGGTGCCAAGTCTACAAACATTTTGTTTTTCTTAAAGTACATTAAATGCTTAAAAAAAACATGTTACTTTCTTTTATTCAGATTTGAATGTCCAGTAATTTTCTTCAGGCTTATATTAAAAGACGGCTTATTCTCAACTGGACACTTTTTTTGGTCAAATGCACAGACTCCCCTAGGGACATCAAAACACACTTTCTGCATCGAAAAAAAACCCCTATGCTCTCTGAGAACATGGCAGGTATGTAACAGAGATTAATACGATTAGCATGAACAGAGCTTGAGAAATAAACTGAAAACAGATTTTAACCCAAGTGAAACATGGGTCGCAGAGACCTACTTTTTGAGATATGGGTGTCATGTTTCATGATTCCAAGTAAAAAATATGTATGCAGTGTGTATAAAACAATAGCTAACTGCAGAAATTTAAAACAAGCATGTACCGGTACACAGTTAGCTCCCTTTGCCCCCCTCCCTGGAGAAAGATGTTATGAACCCACTCCAAATTGTTGCTTAGGACCCAGGAAGAAAGAATGAAAGAGATGCAGTGAGCTTATTTGCAGATATGCCAACCTATGAGCATACTTATCAGGAATCTTTGTACCAATTTTCTGACTCTAGAATCTAGGCTTCCCATCTAGAATGGACATGTTTATTTTAGCATTAACACACTGCATGTTACTATAAACCTATATATTCATATAAACAGTCAGTAAAAATTAAGGTCTAATGAGAATAAATGCTGTATTTGTTACTAGTAATCCGACTGCAGAACCCTGACTTCCTTAACATGTGACCGAAACAATAACCATACACATAAGTTTCCCACATGAATTGTCTGCATCTTGCCTTTCTCTACCTCTCTGCTTTATTCTTTCAACTATTTACAGTCTAACTGAATGGTTTCTTGGTATCTACATAGTTTTTTAAATTAGGAAACTACATACTATGTACCAGTCCACCATTCTGGTACTGAAGTACCTTCTCATTACCTGTGTCCACATTGAAAACTCCTGTTCAAAAATGTTATTCCCAGAAATTAATTTTCAGGAATTTTGCCAATATAATTCTGAATGCCAATTTTCACTAAAAATTCAAAACAATTCTGAAAAATCTGGAATAGTTGTAATCTCTGTAAATTGTAAATGTTTTCATCTGTGTAGACACATAACTGCTAGTGGTAGTGCAATATCCCTCCCGCTCTGTAGAGGTGAGCCAAGAACTGATATATTAGTGAATAGCAACCTTATGCATGGCCAGATATTTTAAGTAATAAAGTGAACACAATGTGTATCACTAAAAACCATTTCAAGATATGGCTACAGGGGCTAGGATTATTAGTTCTTGCTGGGCTGGTTGTGGGAAGCAACAACTTTTAATGTTTTACATCTTTGGAAAGTAACAATAAATTGGTTCTTGATAGCTTACCCAAGATCTTCTAAGAAGACTCCAGCTGAGGGCAATCCAGGGTTAGGCAGTGCAAGCTGTTGCAACAGTAAGTTTTTTTTGTCCTCTGAAAGGGACCTGTCCCTCAAAATCTTTTGTTTTCTGGCAGCTAATTCCCGTAGCTGCTTGAGGAAGCTTGCTCTATGTGGATCAACCATTTCAAAGTCCTCATCAGTAAGAATGCCAGCATACCAAGGTGGGCAGGCAGGACCACGAGATTTGGGTGGATCAAGGATAAGCTCTTTGTCTATATCTTCTACACCAATAACAATATCACTGCCTTCGCTACTCTGGTATGATTCTGTCATATTACTTGAAGCCTTGGAGAGGCTGTACTTTTGGGTAATATGATGTCCAACCTCTCCCTGACACATCAACTTAAGGAAGGGTGTCGACAGGGGCATGTCAATAAGTCTGCTATCCTGGATACACTTTGCAAATAGGGTCCCCATGAAGTAGAAACATTTCTCTACACGATCCATATCTGCACTGTCCTGTGGCCAAGGAGCAGGAAACAAACCTGCAGTCCTCTGTATGTAAAATCCTCTCGGCTTTACTCCATCACCAATATCAACCTAAGTACAAAGGGATTTGAAGTTTTAGTTGGATTTATCTTTCCAGGAATAATCAAAATATCTGGGTCAACATTCCAAAAAGCTGTGATTGATGGATATATAAATTATCACATATTGCGAGATCTGGGTTCAAAAATCATTTGTTACACTTTTGAAATCACACCGGCATTTTATTGAGACAAAACATTATACATTAATCATTAACTACTGATGGGATTAATTTGAAACCTACAAGTTTTATGGGAAGGTGACCCATAAAATGACATATACTGACTCCAAGGGAAGTAATAATGAAAGCTTAGGATGTCATATCAAAAATATTTACTGACAAAGTTTGCTGCAGTGTCTTAGTCATTAGTATATCAGACTCACAACTGAAAGGTGCACGTCTGAATCCATCCACTGGATCATCCCAGATCACCTATCATGGTGTGTCCCTTAGCAAAGTATTCAAGTCCAGTTGCCTCGCCCACTAAATGACCTTCTGGAGTTACGTGCCATAAAGCTCAAAACCAGACCATTTATTGACAAAGACTTGTAGGATATTTCATTTTAAAAAGCACTTTATGATAAGGTATAATATATAACAATATTCAATAAAACAGGTAAATGACTGCATGTTGAAGCTACAATCAAGCACTGCTAGAAATAGTGTGATCTTGATGCTAATGCTAATGTAAGCATATCACAAAATGAATTTTTTAGCTACATATCAATTCATCCAATGTGGGAACAAAGCCCATCAAGAGGTTTAGGAAATATTAGGCAAATGAAAATCTTTAACCAAAACCTCAATGGCACAAAACTTGCAAAACCTCAACAACCCATCAATGGATGAACAAACTCTATCAAGGAATTTGAAAATAAAGTGAAACCCCACTATAACATGCTCCACTGTAACACAAATTCACATATTACACGATCATGTCTTTACTCCTAAAATTTTATAACAATTGTACCAACTTCCTGGACTACAACAAAGTTTAACTGCATAAAATAAACAAGAATTTGATTTAATAATTTGCCAAGAGTCACTTCATTGTTTCCTCAAATCTAGCGACCTTGCTTACATAACTTTTTTAGCTGTTGCGAGAACATAAAGCATTCTTGAACTGATTATGAGAGCCAAATGTGATGTTCTCCATTTTTTAAATAATAAAACAGTATTTATGTTTTGACACTTCACCGAGTCCAGCCCATCATAGTTATGTGACATTTACCTCTCTTTCTAGGTGATCATGAAAGTCGTCATCAGTAAGCCACATGCCGATGGTCCTGCGCTGCAATTCTCCTGCCACAAGGGCATAGAACTCCAGTGTGGGGCCCAGGCCTGTACCCTCCTCTCCCAGAAACTCAATCTCCAGCACAGATTTCCTGTTAGCATGGTACTTCATCACCTGCAAAACAGATCACTTGGTCACAAACGTTATATATAACCCTCTATACACCTGTACATAAATGACAAATTTATTCTGCCATTTGACGATCCTAAATAAATTAACAGGTTTTACATCATGTGCAATATCCAGTTTAGTGTACCTGCATTGCCCATTCTAGCAGTCTCTCTCCTCTTGGAACTTTGACTCTCTCATGCATTAGACGTCCCACACGGTACTCCCCACCATCATCTCGTCGAGGAAGAGGACCCCGATTTCTCTCCATCTGAGCATCACGTCTATTCTGTAACCACACAATGGCTCTGATAACAGAAAGAATTATGGAAATTTTCTCAGCATGTATTAGATTAAATCAAAAGTTCAACATATTTTACATCAACTATATTGCAAGTTCTCTCAATTATCATCAAGCATGACATGGATAAGAAAAGGCATCTTACTGATGAACTGAAATGTTACTA
Source organism: Megalonaias nervosa (assembly GCA_016617855.1). Lineage (NCBI taxonomy): Eukaryota > Metazoa > Mollusca > Bivalvia > Unionida > Unionidae > Megalonaias > Megalonaias nervosa. The sequence continues at coordinate 86,015 of JAECUM010000961.1, forward strand.
TTTTGGTCCAATTCTGTAAAGCTAGTAGCATATAATCTGAAAACAGGAGTGCCACAAACAGCATATGATTTGCCTGTGTTGTAATCATTTCCTTACAAGTGACCCTGATGTTTGAAACAGAGATTGCAGATTATGGGGAACTCGAGTTACTGTGTAGAAACAAACTGGAAACAGGTGAACAGACTTGTTGACAGACAGACAGAGGTCATAATAAAAATATTTTAAATGCCATGTTTCTTTTATTAGTTGGTGTGAGTAAGCCTATGACCCAATGTGTTGAATTGCACTGTACAAACCCTGTCAACAGGCTGGTCAAGGATATAGCATGTCATTTGATATGATTAAATGCCTTGTCATACATCCTACATAGCACATGGCTATTTTTCAATGATCATATGCATTATCAATTATGTGAAATTGGGATAACAGCAGTTGCTCATTCTTTTCATATTTTATATTTTATAACACCATATACATGTATCCTATAAACTGTGACTGAAAATGCAGCTAGCTCCACTAGTATCCTTACGTTACCCCTCTCTTGCTCACACACATAAATGGTAACTGGCTGAATTTATTAAACCTGATCATGCCAACACAGCATTAACTGAAGTGCCACTTAGATCTCACAAATGCAGCACCCAATGAGAAAATGGTGATTTTCCATTATAAAAAAATCTGAGAAGTCAAATTCTGATCACTGGGCAAATTGTATTAAAGTTTTAAAAATGTATTAAATAAAATGAATTCTATCGATTAGGTAAATACACCTTAGTCCAGATCTTCAACTTTTTTATAGCGTGACAGTTTTTGAATAGTACCTATTAATATATATTCTCACACTTGCAAATTTTCAGAACTGTCTGTTGGGGCTGAAGTCTTAGCATTTCTGTTGGGCTTGAAGTCTTGGCATTTTTGTTGGGGCTGAAGTCTTGGCAGTTCTAGCTATCAAGTTTTCATGTTATTTTAGTAAGCATATAATATTAGGGAATATTCATCAGCTCATTATATTTGAAAAGAGTTTTTGCTCCCTATAATTTTGTAATTTATAGCATTTAACTGACAAATTTTTGTTGCATCATGTACTTTCAGAATGGGATAAACTGTAATCACTGGCAAGACAGTCTGGAAAGTGTAGTGGTAATACAACTCAATTTGTGTTTTTGCAATCCAATATTTGATCCTGAAGCCCTTAAGGACAAGAGGTATTGGCTACCAATTCAGTCAGTTGGGTTGTGTTGTGACATAGATTTGTACTATAATAGTGGGGATGTATATAAGGAGGAAGAAGAGAACAATTATTTCATTCCTAGTTCCTATTTTGTATTACTTTCTTATTTATGTTCAGACTGCAGAAGTATTAAATGTTGTGTTTCGATTTAATTTTTAGAGGAATCATTTATTTAAATTACTTATTGGAATTACAAAGTGTTCTTATGGCTGTTTGGACTAATTACTATTTGGGGATTATTGTGAATTCATTCAAAGGAGTTCTGGAAAATGCCATTGTGATACATCAAGACTGTTGGCATTTCAGCACATTCAGGCTATTGGTAAAAGAGCACCTTCAAGGCCTCGAATTCATTCGGAACAATATTCTTCTGGACTTTGATAGAATTTTTAGGATCATTTTGGATTTAATTCACAATACTGTAAATTCCTCTTCAAGTTTCATTTTATAACCTAGAGAACTCTGTGTGTGTGTGTGTGTGTTTTGGATTTTTAAAGCAGCTTTAACAATTTTTCAGTCATATCACTATGACGTCTGCAGTGTGATATTTTACAGTGATGTCTAGCACTGGGGCATCATGCTGCAGACATGCAGCATCATGTCCCACCCAGTCACATTATCCTGACACCAGACCAACCAGTCCTAACACTAACTTCTTAATGCTGAGCACCAAGCCAGTCAACTGCTAGTACCATTCTTATAAGTCCTTGGCATGACTTGGCCAGGGTTTGAACCTGCAACCTCTCACATCCAAGGTGCACACTCTAGCGACTAGGCCACTGGAGTGGTAATTTAACGAATTAAATTATTTGTTAAGCTTTGCAAAACTTGTTGGTTTTTGTTTCTTTCTGTTACTTAGTTTAAGACCACAGAGTTGTAAGAATTGGCTAATGATATTACACAGATTAATAAAACTGACTGATATCAAATCAAAAACTAATATGTCTGAATTACAGGTCAAGTCTGAGTTCAAATGTGAAAATTGTTTCTAATTTCTTGCCAGGTTTGCCCCATTTTTCAAATTTTTTAAGCCACCTAAATCCACCATCTATGCCATTAAGGATGCCTGATATAGCTTGCTCAAACACAATGTACCCTGACATAAATAAAGCCAAAAGAAATTACCTTGATGTGCCAAAAGCTGTGCAAGTAAAGTACAGTTGCCTTGTCTCGAAGGGAAACAACATGGGGCACCACTTTGTCAGTTGTTCACACCAGTTTGGCAGTGAATGACTGGCCAACACCAGAGGGTCCTGAAAATATAGAAATATTTAAGAAGACTTCTGCAGAATGCTATTTTTTGCCAGCTCTGCCATGACAGAAACTAAAAATCTTGGAAACTGTTCATGATAAAGAACAGAATGTTAATTCAACCTTCTTTTAATCATGGCGAATAGTACCCTCTATGATGTATATACCCTTCAGGTTTCATAACTGTACATGCAAAGGAGTCAGAGAAATTAATTAAATTAAAAAACTTAAATGTTTTCATAGGAGCATAAAATGTTGGTCATTCTGACCTACTTTTGTTCAAGGTCAGTAGCACCCTTTAGGATGAATTCACCAATTACATCTTATGACTAAAATGTAAGATTTTTAACAGAAAAAAATGGAGCTAAATCCAAACACTTTATGTAACAACTTGAGCATGAATAGTTCAGTGACCAACTTTTGACAAGGGCGAGTAGTTTCCCCCTACGTTGCATCAAGTGATGACTGTACATACAATGCAGCTATCAGAGAAACTGAGCTAAATTTAACATGAGACTTTTGAAGGGTTTGAAACTCCACTTGGCAAAAAGAATTTCCAGGAATTCAAGATTACAGTAGTCCCCCTCTTGAACGGCCCCCCTGACCAGCGGCCACCCGCTCTCTATGGCCAGAATCCGATGGCACTGACAAATTTGTGTTCAAAAGTACCCCTCACGAAAGGCCACCCCGCTAACGCGACCAGCGACCAGCATATTAGTGCAAAAATATAAAATTTACCCCTCACAAGCGGCCGCATTTTATTTTGTAATATGTATCCAGAACCAATTTTATTCATAACGTGTGTTAAGTAATCCGATTTCTGTTTCCCGATGTCAGATTTTCGTTCCTGAAAGAAGTGTTGACTAAAGTACATGTACCACTAAGGTCAATATGATATCATTTACGCCTCACGAGAAGCCACATTTATTCCATAAAGCCGAGAAAGACTCAAATTTTAATCCATACAAAAAGGTAAGTACACGTAATCCCATTACTGCTGTGTTATCATGAGATGTCCGGTTTAGTCACTCTGATAATTGTTAAGATTACAATTATTGAACAGTAGTAACAGCTGAGAAGTGGCGGTATTGATGTACAATGCCCAAGTCAGCGGGAAAATGGTTTGATAGCCTTTATGGCTTCCCTTAGTAAGATGTTGAGCTTGTTCATTTTCATAATTAGTGGCTATTACTACTGACAATAATTGTCAAGATTACAAATCCTATCGGCCGCGAGGTGCTATTTTTCAGATCAAATCTGCGTACATATCGAAGCCATTTTGGCTTCTTTCACTTAGTGTAAAGAAATGTAAACACAAATAGGGTACCAGACTGCGACTAATGAATCACGTGACAAGATCGCTGCCTTTAAAAAAACACATGGCATTTTGTTTAAATGCAGAAAAGTTGTTTTTATCAGTCTTATAATTGATTACAACCGGACATAATTGTCAAGATCATAATAGGGTCAGCATAGTCTAAAAAATAGATTTTTGCAGACACACACACACTGAAATTAGCCTTGAACAAAACAGGATACCAGACAAAGACCGAAAAATCACATGACAACACATTCCTTTACGAAGAAGGCATTTCGTCCGCTCTGCAACAGTTTCGTCTGCATAATTAAATCACATACAGTTAGCAACATCCGAATAAATGATTACAAAACATTAACATGTCATCACGTAAATGGAGACGATTATTTCAGAAAAAAGTCGGTTATTCTACTCGACATCGGGTGAAGTGGAGAGGGGAAACTTGCCAAACGATTTTAGGTAGAAAAGACTCGAATAAAACAATTTTATGTTGAAAAGACTCGAATAAACAACATCGTAACCGATAAGGAGGTTATTCAGCAGCAGTGAGAAAATGGAGCAAATGGAAAGAGAATTATGTATGTACCAAGATTTAAATGACGTTTTTGAATGGTTTTGCAATGTGCATGACAACAACACCCATTCGCATATCACGCTTATGCAAGAATAAGAACTATTAATGCATATTCAGTTGAAATAAGTCTATTATTATAACAAGAAGAACCTTTTAATAATTAATGTTACTTTTAAACGAAGATATTAAATGCTTTGAAGAATGTAGCTTTCTTACTGCATACATTACATATACTTCTCTCAAAAAATGTATTCCTCCTCTGGAAAGGCCACCCGTCTTATAAGGCCACTTTCCTGGTGCAGAAGAGGTGACCGTATAAGAGGGGGACTACTGTATACCATTTCTTTGTTTTAAGTGCTGAGCGTTGAAACCGTATCTAATATTTTTCAGAGATAACAAGATTTTCAAATTAGATGCTGTGGTGGATATAATGGATGCCTGATTGGCACCACTGTCATTTTGGACCACGCATATATTATTAGAAGTCTTTTGGTGGAAACCCCATGTCAATATGACCATCCATTCAGATGGAATTGTTAACAGCAAGATTTTCAAGACAGTCATCATGGCAGCCAAATTAGATGAAAGATTGGCAACATCTCCATTTAGAACAAACTATGTATCATAACAAATATATTGGAGGAAAAAACCCATGTGGATATAACCATTTATTTAGGAGGAGTTGAAATAATACTATTTTCAAGATGGCTATGACAGTGGGCATGTTGAGGGTTAATATGTATCACTATTATTTAGGATCAACAACACACCATAAGAACTATTCTAATGAAAACCCCTTGTCAAAATGACTTTCTTTCAAGAAGGGCGGTGACAAGATTTTCAAGAAGGTTACTATAGTGGCTATACTGGACATCTGATCAGCAACATTTTAATTTAGGATCAACAAGACATTATAAGAAATCTTCTGGTGAAAACCCTATGATGATATGACTTTCTGTTTTGGAGGAGTAATGAGGTTTTCAAGACGTCTACCATGGTGACCATATTGGATATCAGATGCTCTCCATTTCCATTTAGAGCCAATTAAACACCATAAGAAGTCTTCTGGTAAAAGCACAATGTCAATATGACCAGCCATAAAGGAGGAGGAGCCATAATAAAATTTTACTGATGGCCACTGTGGTTGCAATATTGGAAGTCAGATTGGCACCATTTTCATTTATAAAAGTATTTCACTGAAAATCTCATCATTCCGGAGAAGTAGTGATAACAAGATTTTCAATATGGCCACTGTGGTGGTCATACTGGCTGTCTGAACATCACTGTTTTCGTTCAGGACCAATCTGACATCATAAGAAGTCTTCTGGTGAAAACCCACATCAATCTGCCTTTTTATTCAGTAGGAGTAGCAATAAGATTCCAAGATGGCTGCCATGGTGGTCATAATAGGCATCAGATTAACTCCATTTTTATGTGTGAACAACTAGACATCATAAGAAGTCTTCTATTAAAAATCTTATGACAATATGACTTTCCATTCAGGAGGAGTAGTAATAACAAGATTTTAAAGATGGCTGCCATGGTGGCTATATTGGATGTCAGATCAGCACCATTTTTATATAGGATCAATTGTACATCATAAGAAGAGTCTTTTAGTGAAAAACCCATGATTATAAGATGATCAATTCAAGAACAGTAGTGATAAAATTTTCAAGATGGCTGCTGCAGAAGCCATATTGGATGTGCAAGCAGCACCATTTGCATTTACAACCAACAACACTATGGGATGAATGTGAATGTTCAATTTCATGGCAATCCTTCAAATAGTTTAAGGGGAGTAGTGATAACAATAGTGGTGCAATGATATACCAGTATATTGTGGTTTGCTGTTCTGGCAATACATACCACAAAAAGATTTTCTGCACCACACTTTTTTTTTCACAGACTTGCTTTCATCTTACAAATCTGTGTAATCATCAAACTTTGTCCAATTCAAGAGCCATAGTTTCTTTTTCTCCTAGATACATGCTTACCATGAGATTGCAAGAGAATGTAAAATGTGATGCACAGTACCATTATTCAGTATTCAGGCAAAGTTTAACCCAGTGGGGGGGTTGGGTGGGGGTGAAGAGCATGTCAAGACCAGGGGATATTTTTCCAGTTAAAATAATAATTTACAAACTTCACTTTGCTTCATATGTTTATAGTACTCAATCCAGACTTCAAAGAGTGAAGCGCAAGGCTGATTTGTTCAGGAATGAATCTCTAATAATGCTGGCTGAGGATCCCTTAAAATGGTGGGAAGCTTGACAGTACAAGTTTCCACTCCTTGCACTAGTAACCAGGAAAATGCTATGCATTCCTGCAACTTCTGTGCCCTTGGAGAGAGGTTTTATTGCAGCAGGAGACATTGTTACCCCACAGTGGGCTGCTTCGAGTTCAGATATCAATATGTTAATTTTCCTCAAGAAAAATATAAAGTGACTATTTAACATCTTGCCAAATTAAAAAATATATCTAAAATGTATTGAGACATTTAAAACAATGCACCAGTGAAGTTTAAACTAAAACACAGAGACACTAGAAATTTTAGTGAAATTTTTATTAGCTGATAATTTTCACTGCTTTCAGATGTTTGTAGACTTATGTTAATTTTATATGCTCAACTGACTACCAAATAAAGTCTTGCATAGTAACATCATTTACAGATGTTGTATTTTTCAAGTAGTAAATGTTAATAGTGATTTTATTTTCATTAAATATTACTATATTGCAATACATATTGCAAAATGGGATGTTATATCACAATATTTTGCAATATGGTTTTAGGCATATTGTTGATAACAAACTTGCACTAACATACAGAAGAGGGTTGAAAAACCATTCCAGAAGCTCTTCTGGTCTATGACCAGTACAGCTGAAACTTAAATCAGTAAAATCACTGGAGCATGACAAGTAGGTCACTGTGACCAACTTTTGCACAAGGTGAGCAGCACTTTCCAAGATGAACAAAGTCATTAAGTTTTATGACTGAATATACAAGTGTTAGATAAACTGTTTTTGAATGCCAAAAAATCCATGTAATACACTGGGGGATGAAAAGCAGATCACTGTGATATACTTTTGTATAAGGTTGGTAATTCCCTCTGAGGTAACACATCCTAACTGGTTCTATGACTGTACTTACAAAAACATCACAGAGGCTGAGCTAAATGCAAAAACCGAATTTAATTACAGGAATATGAAAAGTTGATCACAGACATACTTTTGCCCATGGTGAGTAGCACCCTCCTGGATGAATTCATCATTCAAGTATTATGACTGCAATGTAACATCAGCTGAGAAATGGGGCTTTTTGCCCAAAGGTGAGTAGTTCTTTACATACCCATAAAGTTACTACTGTACATGCAATGGTATAAGAGAGTGAGCAAAATACAAAAACTTCATGTTATCACTGGAACATGAAAAATAAGTCACTGTGCTCTCCTTTTACCCATGGTGAGTAGTACCTTCCAGGATCAACATACACATTAAGTTCCACAATTGTACACACCACAGCTCATACAGCCCAGAGTATTTTTCTCAGTGACTTTTCAAGAACATTCAAAAGTTTTCAAGTATTTTTTCTTAAAGACATTTTTCTACATGTTATTTTGTTTTATCTTTGCACAAATAGATGCCAGTGTAGAAAAGAAAAGTGGCTCAAGTGATTCTGAGAATGCTCACTTAGCTGACATCTGTCCAAAAGCCAAAAGCAAGAGCAGCTGGACAAAACTCTATTAAGGTTTCTGTACAAGTTTCCTCCTATGACATTGATTGCATGTTTAAAAAATGTTTTGTGTACATGTGTGTGCATTTATGCAGGAGCAAACTAATTTCATTATGTAATTCTTCCCTGTTATTATTACAGCTCTTTTATTATTACAGTTGGACAAAAATCAGTTATGAAGATTTCTGTAAAAATTTCTTCCTATAACACAGATTGCACATTTCAAAATATTGTGTGTACATGTGTGTGCATGAGCAAACTAATTTCATTATGTAATTCTTCCCTTTTACAGCTCTCTTATTCTAACACACTAGCTGGGAATCATTCACCTCTGATTGTGTTATGCTCCAAACCATGTTATACTGAGAACTGATATCTATAGAAAATGTGATACAGTATACTGAGAATAGTGTTAATATACAGAACCGTGGTACAGCAGGTGCTATCAAACTTTTTTCAATAATTTTGTTTTGAAAAGGAAATTAAGATATATGACAAAGTTTCATCTGTATTCTTTCTATCCTTATGGCAGGGATTTACAAATCAACTTGCCTGACTCCTGGGACAAGCTCAAATTCAGCCTGGGCAAGTTAAAGTTTCCAGATCACTTACCTAAAGGACAAGTCCAAAACATTTAGTTGAAGAGTATTAGTGTTCCATTTCTAATGCCACAATACATATTTCCATCTTGTAGTCAATGTCAAGGTCACTCACATTTTCTCGCACAGGTGTGATAATGTGAATATTTACTAACTGAAGCCAATTTTGACAAATAAGGAATCAATATTGATATTCTAACTCATCACACAGATTTTAATCGTAATATTTGTACGTATCCGGGATTAGCTGATGTTCAGGTTCCTAACCTATACTTGGGCAGTTCATTAACTGGTCAAGTGCAAAGATTGTTTTGGTTCATGTTGGTGTCTTTAGGTGAATAAGGCGTTAATTGTTAATAATTTGACTTGCAAAAGAGGGGTATATGATTGAGGAAATTCCCAGAAATGAAGCTGGTAACCCTCTTTTAAGATAGAAATAGTGCTATCCAAGTGTCAACCAGGACATCAGGAAGAAGAAAACACAGCAGGAGATGGCATGGGTCCCTAGAGTCACCCACTCCCTCTTTGGGGAAGAAGGAGTCCATGGACTTTCTCCCCATGCCTCTCCAACCATCTTGTCTAGCAAACAAAGGGGAAGAGGGAGCCTTGAATTGAGATTACTTTTGAGACTGTTGGGGCCACACTTGCTCAAAAAACTTGGGAGAAGACTCCTAGAGGCAGTCATGGTGAGCATGATTCCTGGCTTGTTTGGAAGGTTGGAAGCCACTGCAACAGACTGGTGTTGTTGGACTCTCAAATCCTGAGATGTTACTGAAAAGATGAGACTTTCAAAAAGAGTCTCTGCCTCTAGAGAAGCAGCTCTAAGAAGGTTTCTACTGTGGTCCAGCAAGAATTTCAAAGACTCTAAAGCAACATCCCTGCAAAAATGCTGCAGATCTACCAAGAGCAATATTGATATAGAAAAAGCATACCTTTATGTCTTTGCTACAGCCTCCAGCAAGTGATGAAGCACTGCTGGAGACAATTCCTGCTTTAGAAGACCAAAGGAGGGCACAAAAAAATAGATCATCATGTGAGGTGATAGTGACAAGCATACAGGCCTTAAGTTCCAATGCCTCCTGGGTTTTAATCAGGAGGCAAAAGCCCAGGTTCCTGCTGATAACCCAACTTACAATGACTAAATGTCCAGGGGATGCTGGGGAAGGGGGACATATTTGATGGCTGATCAGCATAATTTTCAAGACAGTTGGAAGAACTTCAGCTCAAACGTTTTCCATCCAATTTGGTCAAATTTATTTGAGCATCTTTTTTTTAAACAAAGAGGTCACTCAAAGGCTTTTCTATTTTTAATAACTGTGGCCATGTTTAATGGGAATAAGTCTTCACACCAGGATGTTTTCTTAAATTTGGTCACATTCCACTGTGTTTTTTGAGAAGTCATTATTGAAAGTTTTTAATTTTAGCAATGGTAGCCATATTTGATGGTGGATCAGCATCATCTGAACATACGTGAAAGAGCTTCATGTTAGGATGCTTCTTGTCAAATTTGGTCAAATTCTGGTAAGTGGTTCTTGAGAAGACATTGTTTAGAGGTGGTTCTTTGTTTAGTAACAGTGGCCATCCTTGATACAGATTGGCCTCATCTGAAAATATCTGAAAGGGCTTCATCACAAGATACTTAATGTTAAATTTTGTCCAATTCTGACGAATAGTTTTGGAGAAGTTGTAAATTGCAAGAGTAAACAGATGATAGACAACACATGATGCATAATGGATGAAGGACCATAAACTTACTTGGTCTTATTACCAGATGAGCTAAAAACATAAATAATTAGCTAGCCACAACAGCAAAGAGACAATACTCCATCAGGTAACTTTTTATGTTGCAGATCATCTGATCCACCGAATTTTCTCTCATTATATGTGTCTGTGTGTTTTCGGTGAAAATATGTAAATAACAAAATTTATTTATAATGTTTTGCTCATGTGTATTTTTAGCACTAAAATGCTGTTAAAAATCTTGCCAGAATTGTCCCCAGAAAAGACAATTTACGTATTTCTTAATCATTTTCTACTGTTATTTGTTACTTGTTTTTCTCAGTATTTATAGTTTCAAAATTAGGAAATTGTTTGGCTTTAATTTGGTGTTTTTGTCTTAATGGTTTTAAAAATATATTTGGTGAGAGTGCCAGCACTAACATCTGGACTACTTTACAGAGGTATGTAAGATGGATCCTACTATACTATGCCATTCTTTGAGCAATGGTAGACCCAGGTCAGTTAACATTTAGGTGACACATCCTGCTTCACTTGCTTTGTAGTCACATGATACAAATCTTGCTTCCTGGGGTTGAACTTTCTTAATTCTATCAACAGTCTTAGTGTAGTACAGATCCCAGACCACACAACCACACTCTAACATGGATCTGACTAGTGCTAGATAGGCAGTTTGTCTACATATCTGTGGATGGTGTCTGACATTCCTTTTTCGAAACACCAATGAAGTGTTTGCTTTTTAGACCAATTTGATAATAAGCAATTCCCACTTGAAGTCCTCAGACAACGTTAGTCCAAGATAGGGGTTTTCAGTGACTTGTTGTAGTATGTGGTTATTTAAGGTGTAAAGGTGAGATGATTTTGTTGCTTTACTGGTCATACTCATGAGGTAGCATTGAGTGGCATTGAAAGTCATATCCCAATCTGTTAGAGTGGACAGACTGTGACTGGTGTAGCCATAACAAAATGCTCTTACAAGGACTTAAATTATTGTTAATTTGGGGGCCATTTCTAGCTTGGAAATAATTTATTTGTACAATCTCTACTTACAAAACTGAACAAATCTATATCCAAAGTAATAAATGATACTAAAGTCTTCTCATGTCAGAATTACTGAGGATATAGTATTTTTTTTTTTCTAGCAGTCAGTTTAGGTTTTTCACATAACACCTTTTACGGTTTCAAGAATGCAAGTCCTTTGACAAAACATTAACTTTTCTGAGCTTTTCAGACCAAAGGTAAAAAGAATTCTCTTTGCATTACTGCATCTTGTTAACTGAATACCTGTCAAACTAATGGGGAAAATGTATACACACCTGTATCTGCTGAACAAGCTTGTTGGTGATCTTCTTACTCATAAATTCCTCAACCCCAATATTCAGCTCCAACTCTTCCAAGTCTGTAAAACAAGGATTTTCTTAAGCTGTCATTTTCTCCAATGAAAGATACTGTATATGATCACTGTTTAGATCTGTTGTAGATGAAGGATTTGGGAGGTGTAAAGATTAAGGAACATGTTAATAAAGCATGAAATGACTATACCTTTCTGCATTTAAAATTAAATATCTTCCAAATCCTTGATGCCAAGACAATGATTTGGTTAAGTTCAAAAGTTCTTTTAAGCATACTTCCAGACAGGTCTTCTGTCATATGTAAACAGCCCACAAAAATATGCAAATAATCTGTTCTAAATATTAAAGAAGAATAGAGAAAAAGAAAATTGCATGAAGAGTTCAAAATACATATCTGTTGAATGATGCACTAATTGAAAGAATTTCAAGGAACCAACTAGTCTATTTCTTTTGGCACCTGCAGGTTTTTTGATGTAGTTAAGGCCCAAGGAAACATGCATATTTCATATGAAGAAGAAACAAATGGAGAGAGAAGCTGAACTGGTACAGAGATCTGCATTCCAAAACATGCAACCAAATATATGTGGCTTCAAATTCTACTATCTGATCAAACCAGGTTGGTTACTGTTATGTTGTTGTTGTTGTGGGTTTAACACCATTTGTCAGCACATGATAGGCTATACATGGCAGCCAGCAGAACAGGTGGATGAAGAACCCTGGAGAGCCCTGGTAGAAACCACCAACTCAGCCTAAGACTTGAACCCAACTGGACAGAGGTGAGATGGCAGTGATCAGTAAAGCGAGCACTTTATAACACTTGGCCAGCCAGGCCCCTTACTGTTGTGACCTTGGGCAAGGCACTTTACACCAATTACGTGGCTCTAAACAATGTACTGGTGTTTCTGTGCTGTAAAACACCATCAAATCAACCAACTAACCAATCATTTACTGTCCTTTTATTCTTTTATACTCTTAATTATTAAACCCATCTCATATATTCTTGAGAAACTCCTACATACCAAATTTAGCATTAAAAAATGTTTTCTTACAAGAGAGCTTAAGTGCAGTACAAAATAATTTTGTCAAGGTCACTGACCATGAACCTGATATCACATATAAGGTCATTTCACTCCTTTCAGATACTGTTATGACATACACACATACCAAGTTTGCTTAAAGTTAGAAAATAACCCACAAAAATGAGTAAAGTGACATCATTCAAGGCATTCATTAGGTATATCTATGTATTAAACTGGCATCACCCAAAAACTGGGTCTGGTATAAATCAATTCAATGTTATTGGTTTGGATTATAATTCTCACATGCCAGTCCAGCTAAAATCCTGGTTCAAGAAAGAACCTATAACATACTGCAAGAAGTGTTTCAGTGAAAACCACATGTCAAAGCCAGCATTTATTCAAGAGTAGTAGTGGTAACATGATTTTTACCACCATAACTGTCATGCTGGAGATCAGATGAGCACCATTTTCATTCAAAAACAACTACATACCACAACAGTGTTATAGTGAAAATCCCATACTAACACATGTTTGTACAGGATGCAAGGTCACAAAGGTGGCTATCTTTAAAATCTTGTTATCGCTAATTCTCCTGAACAGCTAATCATATTGACTTAAGTTTTCACTTAATGACTTATGCTATTATGTGGTCCTGAATGAAAATGTGTCAGTCAGACCACCAAATGGCAAAGGTAGAGAGCTTTAATATCTTAGGATCGTTACTCAGCTTGAAAGGAGGACTGTTATAATGACATAGAGTTTTCACTAAATTCACTTATCACTATATGTAGTTAGTCCTAAAAATAATTGGGAAATATAACACTACACCTGCTTCTCCAGAACTAATGGTCATACATGTATGCTGGGTTTTTTTTTCTTTTCTATAAAGAAATTTTTCTGTGTAGTATGTAATGTTCTTTAGTAAAATGATGCTGATCAAGCCTCCAAAATGGCTGCTTTGATAGCCATCTTTCAAATGTTTGTATGGCTACTTTTCCTGTAAAGACATTGTATCACCATGGGATTTTCACTTAAACACTGTCATGTGGTCTATTAAAAATCGCTGAACTTGCAAGTGGTTTGACATCTGCTGGAATGAAAATTGAATGGTATTTCACACAAAAACCCAACCTGTAAACTTTGAAATCCAGAAAATTATCTTGGCTGCATACAGGAGAACATGAGAAACTTACCATTTCTTCCCTTGGTTGAGCCTTGGTCCATTGCAATGGCATACAACCTCTGAAGTAGCTGCAGGACATGGTCCACTGAACAGGCTGTAAGATCAGTATTCCGTGGCATCTCCCACTCACTAAGGATCTGGCAGGCTGGGCTTTTTGTGGTTTCCTGAAAGACAAATTTCCATTATCGTACATGGAATTCCCCCATCATGTCATGGAACAATGTTATCATGTTTATGTGGATAAGACCATACAATGCAGGAGAATATAATTTTTATGCAGACACTATTTGGGAAGGAAAATCCCAAATATTAAATCCCAAAACACCTGTTCTGGATTAAGCAGTGTTGTACCTAGGTTTGCCTTCTAATGGCTCAAGTGACTCATGACCTTACAAAATGTGGGCCAATTACTGGTTAGCATATTAAAAACAAGTATAAGTACTAGTATTTAATGCTATGTATTACTTATGTACAGTTGGTGAATCCAGTTAATTGGAATTATCAGCCATATTGAAATCCATATCCATGCATCTAATATCTGACTGAACACTAAAATCATCATTGTCATGATTATCAACAGTCATTTCTGTTGAAGAAACAGGGTATATATGATTACACTAACTTTGTGTAAAATTGTAAGCGATACAGACACAATTACTTGCCACTGCTGTGACAAATGTACACTGCTTGTCCTTCTATTGCATATAAGAAAAATCAATATTTGTTGGAAACCCCAGTGTTCAAACCCATTACAACACTGTATCTGGGCTGTAACAGAATCAATCACAAAAAGGATTCCAATGATGGAAGCTGCTGAGAATATACTCCATCCACTATTTTGGCGCAGCTCCCAGGTATATCAAAATGTAAATATCCTTCTTCACTATTTCATTAAAAAGGAATGACAGCAGATATACTTGTTCAAAACAACACTTGGTAAAATTTCAATTGTTGCTCACACACTGCAAGTTAGTCTTCTGTGTTCATCAATAGTTTCAGTATGGTCATGCGGTGTAGTGCAAAAGCAAGCATACTATGGTATTTGCATACTCTCCCCTTTGGTTGTACACCTGCCCATTTTAAAATAAAAGGTATCAAAGATATTAAAAATGCACAAAACTAAGTCATTCCATTAATCAATTTATAATTTCTAACCTGACTGTCATCAGGGGGTCCCAAATGCTGTCAAATTGTTGACATTTTTAATCAAACAGGAGTCTCTTTAGTGCCCTTGTCAACACATTTGGATGAGCAAAGCTGTTTTCAAGTAACAGATGTAATGTAGTTCACCAACTTTTGATAATCTCAATAATTCCGTAAATTTTGGCAGTTACATCTCTTTCAACAAGGTATGTAAGAGTTACTACCTTTTATTTATTCATTATTGTTTTGAAATATTAAAAGTAGACACTGCAAATATTGGATGCAGACGACAATTTTTACTGAAATGGATTGTTTATGAAAACTGAAAAGGACAGTGACAAGTGTCTGTTTGTTTACATCAAACAGTTTCCATTTGATTTGAAACACCAACAAGTTGACAGTGTTAGGGATCCCCTAGCGACAACCAAATTAGAAATAATACACTGATGAAAGAAATGACTAAGTGCTGTGTACTTTTTATACCCTTGTCTCAAGTTTCCATCAATATTTGCAAAATTTAAGGATTTTTTCCCCCACTGGGAACAAATTTATTGGTTTTCCCAACATTTTTCCTATCTCATATTAGTGTGGGAACCCTGTGTAGGTTTGTGTGATCATGGTGACATTAGTCTGGTAGGGATGATACTGTTCAACTCCATGTGATGGGCCAAAGGATATGGGTCAATGTGTTTGCAGGATAGCGATGTTCTTGAGGGATCCTTTAGCAGGCTGAGCAGCGCAGACCACATGAAGTCGTTCCTTAATATGCCATGATATAGTCTGTGTGTGTGTATGTGTGTGTGTCTGTGTGTGTGTGTATGGACTGTCCTCTGGATGAGAACATTCCTCCCCAAGTAAACAAAATTCTGAGCAAGAAAAACATCCAACTTCTTCTGGTTTGGGACTGGGCCAGGACAAGTCACTGTCTCCCAAAAGAGAATCAGATCCTTCAGAAAGGCATGTCTGAAGGCACTGTGCATCAACCATTCTTGAAGTACCAGAGAATGGGGGACCATTAATTATCGGCCCCATGAAGGCTCTAGGAGTGGAAGCTAGGTTGAAAAAAGAACTTGAAACTGAAAGATGTCCTCTCCCATACAAAACCACAGGAATTTCCTGTCGGCTGAGAAGAAGGGGATGTAAAAAACAGGCATCCTGGGGATCTATGGGGACCACCCAGTTGTTCAATCTGATCACAGTCCCAACTGAGGTAAATGACTCTTGAAACACTTCTCCCAAAAAAACTTGTTCAATGGGGAAAGATCAATAATGAGTAAAAGAATTTCCCTTGTATATTTTTAACAAGATCCAGGAATAAAACCATAGACATTGAGTCATAATCTCTACTGTGCCTTCCTGAGAAGGGTATACACTTTTTCCTGAAAGGATACCAGCTGGGAGTAGTGGAACCAAATTTGGGTCCTTGAAAGAGGTGCAGATTCAGCAAAACAAATACAATAATTCTTTTTTTTTGTGGACAGGATCATGTATCATTGTTCAGATGCAACCAAACCTTAGAAAACCAGGAGAGTCTACTGGGATGTTGAGAAGTGGTGAATGTGGCAAAAGAGGTTGTGACTCCCTAGGGGCATCTACCTCCCTTATTAGGGAAGGTGTCATTCTTCTTGCCACTATAGCCACCTTGTTGTGAGAAAGATAGATGGAAGGGAGTTTTAAACTCTGCTGGGGAACCTGCTTACAATGCTTATGATGGGGAGCCATGGACCTTCTAGGATGGGGTGATTCTTCATTGGTTTAGCTGGACCCTTTACCATAGTGAGAAACTGGTGTACAGTTGCTGATTCAACAAATCCACTGTAAGAACTGCCCTGCAATAACATCTATGCATCAAGTGGGGTGGACCTCAAAAGGCTATTGCTGTGCTTCAGCAAAACCATTAATATCTCCAAGGTGACAGAAGCTGGGTAGAAAGTGCAATGGACATCAACAGTGCGTATTTCATTGTTATGGCAACAACCTCCAAAATTCTCTGTAAAGCAGCCAGAGTTGATGATTCTTCCAACAACAGATTGAAGTCGGGAGTCAAAGAAAGACTGGCATAGGCAGCTATAGTAAATAGTCTAAAAGCCAGATGTCCAAGAAGCCTCAGGAGACTTGACAGAGAGATGAAACCAGGTCCCTGCTGAATCCCCACCTGGGAAGCACCAGAGTCTAAGGTGGGGGGGGGGGGGCAAGTGGGTGAATGAATCCTGTGAATGGAAGTGGAAACCATTGGCAAAAGCCTAGAAGATGGGACAGACCACCCTTCTGCTATTTGACTGCCTCTTGACATCAAGATAACTTCTGATTTAGCTGGCTTATCATTGCTGAATGAGGTAGCAGTGTAAGGTCCAATATGTGCTGTATCTTGGAGATATTCTCCAAACTGGAGAATATCAATGGGTCCAAAGATCTTGAGGGTTTTAGACATGAGACAAAACCATTCTTTAAAACTGACGAGTTCTGAAACCATCTCTAATATTCTTGAGTGATAAGATTTGCACATTAGCTGCTGTGGCAGCCATATTGGATGTAAGATTGCCAAAATTTTCAAACAGGACAAACCATACACCATTAGAAGACTTTTGGTAAAAACCACATGATGATATGACCACCTATTAAGAAGAAGATTTTCAATATGCTCATTGTGGAGACCATATTATATATGCTTGCAGAGCACAAATTTCTTTTAGGACAAACTAGATATTATAAGAAGTCTTTCGGTGAAAACCCTATGTTGACAAGAGCATCAATCCTGAAGGAGTAATGACAACAAGATTTTTAAGATGGCCACCATGCTGACAATACTGGATCACAGATTGGTATCATTTTCATCAGGACCAACTACACAGCATAAAAAGTCTTCTGGTGAAAACCCCATGCTGAATTGACTTTCCATTCAGGAGAAGTAGCAATAACAATACTTTTTGTTGTGCTGGCTATATTGCATGTTATTGTGTAGAAACCTTTAACTTTCCAAGTTGAAACTGATGGCCACCACTAGATGTCTCACTGGCACCATTTTACTTTTGGACTAACTAGATATCATAATAAGTCTTTCAGTTAATTCAAACACTGATTCAACCATCCATTCAGGAGAAGCAGCAATAAAAAGATTTTCAAGCTATCCACTGTTGTGACCATGTTGGATGATGATGCATAAACATTTTCATTTAGGAAAAAAAACTAGACATCACAAGAAGTCTTTTAGTGAAAATGCCATAGTCAATGTAACATTCTGTTCAGGAGGAGCAGCGACAAAAAGATTTCTAAGATAGCCACTGGGGCGACCATAGTGAACATCAGATCAGCATTATTTTCATTTAGGGCCAACTATATATTATGTGGTCTTTCAGTAAAAAATCCAATATTGATAGGACCATTCATTCAGGAGAACTATTAATAAGGTTTTCATGAATGCTACTGTCATGGCCATTTTAAATGTCTAAGCAAAACTATTTTAATTTAGGACTAAGCAGAAATCAAAAGAAGTCTTTCAGTAAAAGCTCCATGCTGAAAGGACCATCAATTTAGGAGTAATAGCAATAATAACAATTTTCAAGAGGGCTGATGTGGTGGCCAAAAATGGATGACTGAGCTGTGCTATTTTCATTTAGGATGAATGTGTGTGTTAAGTTTTATGGGAATCCTTTTAAGCAGTTTAGGTGGAGTAGCAATAACAAACTTGTGCTAATGGATATATAGATGCAGACAACAGATAACAGGCCATCCCATAAGCTCTTCAGGCCTATGACCAGTAGACCAAAAAAAAAAAAATTGTATGCTTTTATCAGAATTATATTTATCCCTTAAATAAAACCATTTCTGCAACATAATACCATGAATGACACATTACATGCCCACCCCATGTATAACTGTATCTATATAGAAGTACCATTAGGGATAGCTGGGTCTGGAGACTGTTTATCAACAGGTGTCAATGACTTGGACATTTGGCAAAGGCTGGCAATCTTGAAGAAAAGTTACTGTGCAGTAACAATTTTTATCTTATTTTGCTGACCTTGCCCATGGCTTCTGACCACAAGATGCCAGAATCTATGTGCAAGCCATCCAAAAAGTTTGGTCAAGGATTTGCTTCTTGCAAAAACTATTTTCTTCTTTCAGTCATTGTGTTCTTGCCCTTTTATCACCAAAACTGGTAAGCTTCATCTTGCCCACAAGTGCAAGTTTTCCACAAAGTTTGGTCCAATTATGTTATGTAGAACTAATAATGTTATGCAGAAAGCATTTTTCTTCTTTTAATCAGTGACCTTGACCTTTAAACCCAAATCAATAGGGTTCCTCCATAGCTTAAGTGTAAGCAATCCTCAAAGTCTGACAACTGCAGATGGTGGAGAATTAAAGCTTTTTGCAGAAATGAGATTGGTTATAGGCAGATGTTTGGATGGATAAATCATAACACAATATTCTCCACCTTTGGGGCATTGGGTGGTCAAGTGGTCTATGGCACTCGCCTTTACAGATCATTGACATTTCGCCTCTGTCCACATTGGTTTGAGTCTTGGGCTCAGCCAAAGTGGGTATGTAAGTAAACTTGCCAGTAGCTTCGTGTGGTTTGGTGATCCTTCCCAGGGTTTTCCTGGGCTCTTACTCCATGAGATATACTAGCCATCCTACATAGTTTATCATGTGCTGAAAAGTGGCATTAAATCCATTAACAGCAACAGCAGCTTCACCTTACAGCAGGTATATAAAAAAGCAACAATGGAACTAGATCGGGGCCTGCATATGGACCCCAAGATCAAAACATTGCTGTAAATGCGACCTTGACCCTAAGGTTAAAAGCTGAGTGTTTGTAAAATGATTTATCTCAGCTTCTTACTGGTTCATCCAAAGTATGGCAAGAATCCATCAGGAGGTGTAGGAAATATGTGCAACTGAAAAAAAGCTTTAACCAAAACTGCAATACAAATTTTATATCACTGTCATCTTGACCCTGAGGTGAAAGGGCTAGCAAGCATGTCATAGAATCAAATAGCTTAGCAAATAGTTCATTCCATGAATGAACAAAATTCATCAAAGGGTTACTGCAAATTTTATGAGTATCCTTGACCTGGAGCTCAGAGGGGTGAGCAGGCATGTTGCACAATGAATTCAAAATGATTCAGCATTAAGTATGAACAAAAATACATCAAATAATTTAGGAAATATATGCGAATGAACGTAACTGAAAACAAAACCTCAAAGAAAAATTTCTATGACTGATTTTGACCTGAAGGTCAAAGAGGCAAACAAGAGCATATAACAGTCTTGCATATAAACTGCACTATCATGCACTCCTCTGTATATGACCCATAAAAATGCTAACAAAAAGCTTCAACACAACATATTGAGGCTGACGCCTCTGTTAATGTCCCTGTAAAAACTCTCCCTTTATCCCAACTCTGCTCTGTAGATGACAGTCAATTCTGGTTTTAAAGCCTGATAGTGTGCTTACCTTGAGTTTTTCAAGATCAGCCTTTATCTCCCCTTCTTTCAACTCCCGGTAAACAATCCTGCAAAAAGGGAAAGTGATTGAGCAGTGTCCAGTTGATGTATATTTTGTACAACAACTTAATTTTTAGAAAAACAAACAGGTAACAGGTGTAAAAACTATCAAACTTCACGTTAAAAACTCATAAGCATTTCCCAGAAAGGATGGTTTTAATAAAAAAATACATGCGGTAGTGATATATATATAGAAGATCTAGACAAATTGTGAACTGCTCTCCGACATTTTGATGTCAAACACTCTAAAATAAATCTTTATTCAACCTCGTACACCCTCTCTTGAATGTCTGCAGAATGACTGAAATGGCATTTTATTCAAACCCATAAATAACGCTTGCGATCTTTGCTGAGGGCCAATCAAATTGGCAAACCACTATCATAGGCTGGCAATATGTAAAATCTATCTCAAGAATGATTAGTCAATGACATCATTTGAACAATGGTGTTGTCATTTATGTAACAGCTAATCTGAATAAAGTCTGGACCCCAGCCCCCATGAACAGCAGTGATTGACCTGCAGCTTCATAATATGTAGTACATGCTGGGCAAAAAGTAGTGAATATTTGTACTTGGTTCAAACTTGGTAGTTGATAGCTACCCGCAGTCTCATGTTATTGTGGTTGATTTGGTGTTTCACAGCACAACACAAGTAGGTTACTTAAAAAAATCTTTAGTCTCATGACCATTGGAAATGTGATACAATAGTCAGAGAACTTCTGATCATGCAATGATGTTGTGCATATATTTTGTACAGCCCCAAAAAATGAGATTGTTCCATTTCAGGAAGAACCTCCATTCCAGTCCACTATTACTGATGTTTCACCACCCACATACATCTGATGATGGTTCCAAACTGGACAATGTGTTAAGAGAAGAACAGTACACAAGCTTGGCAATGGTTATTTACAGAAGAATCAAATTAAACACTGCAACTGTATAAGGAAACTGTGAACATAATACCAATACATCCTCGGATATAAACAATGAAGCACTTTGCATCATTGTTGAATCAGGATGAAACTAGTATCATTTCAGACAGCCACTGCTCTAGTGTAGTCTGTAAATGAACAAAAATCTACTTTGAATTTATTGTTTTCACTTGCAATGAGATGGTTTTAATAATATATCTCTCTAATTTTGTAATTTGCTTCGACAAATGATTGATAGAGCAAAATACCTGAGCAAAATGTGTAGGCACAGAATGTACTCAAACATGCATGTTAAATATTTGACCCAATCATCCATGACAATCAATTGCCATATTTCATTTTCTCCACTGATTTATCTGGAAATACTGATATTCTTGTTTATATGTCTAAAAATGCAAGTGCATTTTATAGCTTCCTAATCATCCTCTCTTTCTCTCTCTCACTATTGCTGAAGAATGAGATAGCCTATTTCTCATATTTTTCATGTTAAAAATTTAATCGCTCACAACATATCCAATTAGTTTCTGCATTCACACTGGGAAAATAATAACAGTGCTAAAGCCCACGTAAAGATGGTTAATGTCTGGCACAGTAAAAATAATAATACACTGGCAAGCAATCAAATTTCATTCACTGAAGTCCAATGCTTAAGTTCAAACACAATAATGGCCCAACACTGCAAACAACTGCCTGCTTCTCAATATTTTGACTGTTAGGCATTTACTACTTGCACCATTTCAAATCTGAATGCACAATATACAAAAGTTATTTACCAAACACTCATCCTGTGTCCTGCATAACACTGGATCCATAGTAACTTGACAATGCAAAAGTGAAAAATGCTCCCTCACCCTAAATTGTCTATCCACTTTTCTAAAGTTGGTATTATTTTACATGATTTCTGAGATTATAGGCCAATAAAAGTAAAAGCTTCCCAAAAAACTGTCAGTAAAGTAGATCAAATAATTTCACTAATATTTCTGATTATCAGACTAGTGTAAATTTAGATAACTGAAATTTGTAAACAGAAACCATTCTTCTTTCAGTCTCTGTAACATTGACCTTTAACATTAAATCAATTGGCTTCTTCCTTTTCCTAAATACGAGCCATCCACAAAGATTGATCCAGATATGTGCGGCAGAACTAATGTTATCCTACATAAACCTTTTTATTCTTTCAGTTAGTGACCTTGACTGCTGACCTATTTGACTACAAAATCAATAGGGTTCTTCTTTACCCCAAGTACTAGCCATCCACAAAGATTGGTAACCACAAATGATAACAAAAGTTATTGTGCCGAAACCAATTTTCTTTTTTCTCAGTCAGTGACTTTGACCTTTAACCTTCTGAACCCAACATAGTTAGGGTTTTTCTTTACCCCAAGTGCAAGCCATCCACAAAGTTTGGTAACCGCAGATGGTGTCAAACTTAAGTTATTGAGTGGAAACCAGTTTTTCCTTTTTTAGCCACAGTGACATTAACCTCCGAACTTTAACCTGAAATCAATACAAGTGCAACACATCCGCACTGTTTGGTAACTGTAGATGATGGACAACTTCAGTTACTGAGAATTAATGAAACTGGTAATAGGCAGATGGATGGACATCATTATCTGCTCCACTTTATGGCTGTCTTTAAAACAAGACCAATAACTGTTAAAAAAGGACATGAAATAGCTTAAAGATGCCCATCTCCACATAGCAAATAATTCACCTGCATGTGATAGGCAATTCACCTATAAAATGACATCAAATTATATATGACAGTTTCAGAGCTTTGCTGTTTACAAGATGTGTAAATGGACAGGTAAATAACTGACAGGCAGATGGATAGATGGAATAAGTGAATTACTACAAGGTTTCTGCATCTTTATGCAGGGCCCTAACAGCATATCAATATGACCATCCATTCATGAAAACAAAAGCATAATAAGCTTTTCTGCAATAGAGGACATGGCAGCCATTTTGGAAGATCATATCAGTATCATTTGTATGTAGGACATACAGTAAGAAGTATTTAGGTGAGAAACATATCAACATTAAAAACTATCTGAAAGGAGCAGCGATAACAATATTTCAAGACCACCTCCATAACCACCATGTTGGAGAGCTGATCAACATCATTTTTATTTAGGACCAACTAAATACTGAAAGGAGTCTTGTAGTGAAAACCCCATTTCTTTATGATCATCTCTTCAGATAAGGATTTCCAAGATTACTTCCACGATGAATATAATGGAGGCTTGATTGGTTCCATTTCATTCAGGATTAACTACATATCAGGAGAGTCTGTTAGTTAAAACTCCATGCCAATTCAAAAATAGCAATAATAAGTTAACTGCTATGTTGGCCATACTGGCAGTCTGAGCAGGCCTATTTTTGTTTAGGTACAACCACATAAAGTCTTTTCATGAAAGCCCCATGCTGATATGACAATCTGTTCTGGAAAAGAAGCAATAACATTATTTTCAAGATGCCAGCCATGTTGAACGTCAGAGTAGTACCATTTCATTGAGGACTAACTAAATTACCAGACGCAGTCTTTTAGTAAAAGTCCCACATCAATATGACTGACATTCCGGTGGAGAAGTAATAACAAGATTTTCATGATGGCTACAAAGATGGGTCATACTGGATGCCTTTGTAGCACCACTTTCATTTAGGACTAACTAGCTCTTTGAATGAATGTGCAAGTAAAGTTTTGTGGCAATCCTTGTGGCAGTTAACTAGTAGTGCTAACAGATGGACTGATGGATGCTGGATGACATGCGATCACTTAAGTTCTTATGGTGTCTGACCAGTATAATGAAAAATTCATTAAAATCATGTAATATACCAAAGGAAGTTAGAACATTGCAACAAGTTTTTAGTGGGTTTCAACCACTAAACAATAAATACTATCTGCAGGTAAATGGTACATACACATAAGTTGGCTCCCATATCCTTTTGTGTCTCTCTGTTCTGTTGTTTACAGATCCCATTACTAGAAGCTGTTGTAGGTAACTAAATATACAAGCATTCTCATCTGTCAGGCAAATATCCTCATCAGCCATCTGAAAAAGCAATGAATAAGTATGGAAATTCCTTCTTTGTAGATGACCTTTTATTTCAATTGAACTTTACTGATTCAGTGTTGATTGCATAATAAATTCTAAAAACAAGACAGGCATACTGCCCACCCTGCCAAATATTCCTTTGAACAGTTCAAGTTCTTACTTGAACAGTTCAAGCTTTTACTCCAAAAATGAGAGTATATATACAAGTAATGGATGGAAATAGCTTAAAGGTATTGAAAATGACAATTTAACAGTAGCAAATGGTATATCTAGATTATGAAAGTATGAATGATGGACAGATTGATACAGGCAAATGGATGAAAATGATAAAAATACTGAACTGAATTACTGTGAATAGTAAAAGGCACCTCTGCATCACTAGGCTGAGACTAATATGTACAATAAATTACATGGAGATATCTAAAATGGATGTGGAGTTTTCCCCCAGAAACCAGAGCATAAGATAGTGGATGGATGAATGGGACAAATAAATGGACCAAAAAAATAGATATATTGAAAGCGAGGTTTTGTGAATAACAAAAGGAAAATCTGGACAACTAGTCTCATATGTTTAACAAGTTTCATCAGGATATCTTGAACAGTTTTTTAGTTATGCTCTGGAAATGAAGATATAAATAATGGCTGAATCAACAAACAGACAAATGGATGAAAACTGAGCTGTGAATGGCCCATTATATACCCATCCCATGTTTAATAGTCCTCTTTGTCGGGGATGCTTGACTGGAGATAATGGCCAATGCATCTCAATGATCTGGACATCTGGTCAAGGTATATGGTTTTGAAATAATTTTCTTGTGTAGAAATTATTATTTTCTCATTACAATGACCATGACCACTGATCTTTATAATACAAGATCTAACAACTTTCTTTATTACCCTTCAGCAAGACATCCACAAGATTTAGTCAACAAACTCATTCTACTACAAAAGTCATTCTGCAGAACTGCATCGAGGTGCAAAGGCAGCCAATAACCTGTACAAAAATTACAGAAGCATATGTTGACATGTGAATCATCCGATGATGACCCAATATGTACCAAGTTTCATAACAATCCATCAAACACTTAGGTCTAGTTACATTCACAAGATTCTGTTATAGACTTCATTCAGCTGCACGACACAAACGGCACTAACAAAAATTGTGGGATGACAGTAAATTATCAAGATGTGCATCATCTGTCAGAAGACGACAATAATATGTGCACAATTTCATGGTGATCCATGAAGAACTTTGAGACCAGTTACATTCAATTGATTCTGTCATACACACTACATCAGGCCCCTGGTTAAAAAGGGCAACAACTCTAACAGATACGAGCAAAGTGATTTGTTGATATGCACGTATTCAAAATGATGATTGTATCATTTCCCAAGACCAATGGTTATTGATTGAAATTTTTTAGACAACTTGCATTCACAAGCTTCTGTCACAACCTTCATTCAGCTGCAAGAAATAAATACAACAACTCTAATAAAAATGATGGGAGCTCAATATAAGCATCTTCAGATGATGACTAAAACACTGACCAAGCTTCTGGATGATCAACTGAATAATGCCAGACTACAGTCACATGCTGCAATCAGCTGTTTACAAAAGAGTACTGTCAATGACACAGTATGCAACTTCTATGTAGGCAACTGAAATTTTAGGCATTAATGGTCCAGATCTTTGTGATGTATAACTAATGTCTTTGTCCAGAATCTTCTCTTCCTTCAATCATAGTAACCTTGATTTCTAACCTCATAATAAATGGGCTTCTTACATACCCCAAGTGCAAGCCATCCAAAGTTTGATGAAAGTATGTGTTATCAAATTAATGTAATTTTGTGGAACCCATTTTAATTCTTTCAGTCCCAGCTACCATGACCACAAGGATTCCTTTATAATCAATTCTCTAAAGGGGGATGGGGGTATAAAATAATAATAAAAACATGATGTTCTTCTTTTAGAGTTTTGAAAATTCAAGTTGGAAAAGTTCTTACAATCTGGGTTGGAATGTGTCATAGCTATGTAAAGTAGTCTGCACAGGGCTGACCATATACAGTAGAGGTGATTTCTTCTTACAAGTAAACAACAGTGAACTGTTTTGCTAAGCAATTTAATGTAATATTGTGAAAATGTATCCTCATGCAATCTCCCAACTGTTATATAATGTCAATGTAACCTATTTGACCATAATCTGATAATAATTCTTTTCAAAGATAAAGGTATGATTAAAATGCATAGATGCTACTTATAACTGAACTTGTCCAAGATCTTAATGATATATCCATCTGTTTAACAAGTTCCATTAAAACTTGAGAGAAAAAAATCAGAAATATAGTCTAGAGGCAGGCAAAAAGCTCAGATAGTCAGATGCAAGATTACCATGTGAACAAACACAGCTGGAGAATTTATAATGATATAAGGTTTTATTTATTTTTAAGTAAAATCTGACTGAAATTCTATCTCCAGAGCAGCTATAAGCTCTGCATACTGGATACAAAATTAACTCCAACTCATCCAATGTCTTGATGATAAATGACTGGTAAACAAGTTTGATTAAAATCAGATCAAAAATAGATTCACCATATTTCTGACAAGCTCATCCAATCAGAAGCAAGACCAATTCTTTAAGGTGCATGGATCTTTGTCACTGAAGTCTTGATGATAATACCACTAATAATTTAGGCCCGTTTACCAAGTTTTATCAAAAGTCAATCAATAATAGTCTCTAAAATAATATGCAGGCTCATTAATATGAATGGAGCTCATTCACTATAAAAGTTTTCCCACATTCTGATGATAAAAGCTTCCAGTTCAAGTTTGATTATATGATCCGACACTTGGCCTTGAATGCAAGGTCACCTCAAATATATGCATGGATCCTGTTCCTTACCCAAATCGTATGAAATCATGAAAAGTCTAAATTCCATGTTTTTTTCCAAGTTAGATCAAAACTGGACCACAAATAAAGTATCCAGTGTGAATCAATCTTGTCCAAGATCATGATGATGTAAGCACATATTTCAAGTTGAGTTACAACTGGATCAGAAATCTGGCCTCCAGTGGGCTAACAAGCTCAGTTAATCAAGATCACCTCATTAATATTGCACAGATGCTACTCAGTGTCCAGGGTTATGATCAAAATCAAATCAGAAATATGGCCTCCAGTGGGTAACAAGCCAATCAGATGCAAAATCACTTCATTAGTATATGTGGATCTCACCCATTATTGAACTCGTCTGAAATCTTGATCATAAGCTTATACTCCAACCTGGATTACAATCAGATCAGAAATGTGGCCTCCAGAGCATACTGTCGATGGACAGACAACACAATGGCTGCTGGACCATATCATAATGCCTGCAGGGTCATATCATAAGTTCATCTGACCTTACAAGGTGAGCTACAAAAATGTACTGACCCCTGGCAGTGCTGGAGCCTTCAGGAAGAGGACCAATTTGGGCTGAGATGGCTGGTTCTCTTCCTTCACCTCTCGTTCGTTCTCAGAACCTGGGGGAGGAATGTCAAAGTCCTGGGTTTGGTTCACATTGTTACGTCCTGGGCGGGGATCAAAGGCAGGGATAAGAGCTGAGAACTGTCGCTTTAACACAAACTCATCATCCCAAGTTTTCTTTTTCTCTCCTCTATTATCAAGTTCCTCTTCCTCCTGAACAAATAAGGGAAAGGAAATGAAATACACAAGTCAAAAAAATTGTTTTATAGATGCTAGGTTCACATTACTGTTATATCTAGGTTTAACGCAAGGAAAGGATGTTATGTTGGTTGCTTCTAGGAAAGTCTGTCAAATGACTCTCGTTTTGATTACTGGTTACAATATACAACTATCCTTTCTATGATTTTTCATTATTTATAGGTATATATCCTCTCATCCTTCAACACTCTAGATTCTAAGATAATTAATTAAGCAGAATGTAATCAGTGTTTGCTGCGATAAATTTGCAGTAGTTTCTGGCAGTCACTGTAAATTTTAATTATCATGCAGAAGATAATTAAGACTAAAGTGATCTTGACCTATGAAATGTTGGCTCATGTGACATATATCAACATTTTTAATTTCATTTTCCTATGATATCAATGCATTAAGACTAGAGTGCCCCCCCCCACTTTGTATTTTCTTCCCTTTCAAAACACTGTTCATAAAATCTGCTTCCAAACTGATTATCATTGTCCTCTCCTGGAAGCTAGATTATACTGATTAAAAGTCACAGGGTTTGAGTAACTTCAGAGCGACTGATAGTATAACCAATATTATAAGCAAAGTTTATGCATCAGCAGTTACCTTGATTAGTCACTACAGCTAAGCCCAAATATAAAATGTATGCTGACTACTCTTCTTATGTCTACTCATTCATATGTACAATATGCAGTTAACCTGTTGAGAATAACCTATTATAATTTACAATACATAGTGATTATAATGCAAAGTTTATTACAAAATAAACATATTTATTCCTACTGCAAAATACTGTGGTCAGAAAGGACCTTCTGCATAGGCTATGAGGTACCTATATACAGCATGCAAAACTCCATGTGGTCATGAACTAAACACAAATACTTAACCTCTTAGCAAAGCAATGAAATATTAGCAACAGTGACCTTCTTTAGCCATAAGAGGTAATACTAACAAAAATGTATCCAAAGATCAAGTTTCAAGATTTGAACATGAACAGCACCAAGAAACGAACTTTAAACCCTAAATTTCAACCATCACTGAAGCATAAAATGTAGGTAACTGAGACATCTTTTGCATCGAAGATGTAGTACTTATGACGTTTCGCTTCACCAAGTTTCATGATTCACAGTAGGAGAGTATGCATGCAGCATGCTAAAAAGCCATCAGCCAAAGTAAAAAATTACAGGTAGTAAAAAAAATAAATCATAATGAACTTTTCTTACTTATAAAGATGTGGTAACAGAGATGAATATCATCATCCAGTTTCATGATTCTAGGATGAACAATGCCTGACAAATAAACTTAAAGCACAATCTTTAACCCAGTCTGTGAAGTGTAAAATACTGGCCATAATGATCAACTTTTGCCATGCAGAAGCAGTGCTAATCGAAATGCATATATTCACCAAGTTTCAAGATTCTGGACAGAACAGTATGTACTTAGCATGCAACAAAAGCCTGATTTTGTAATTATAGGTTACTGCATTTGTATGGGAAAATATGAACGAGTTTTTCGGATGGTTATACTGCACGACCTTGGGAGTGCAGTACATCCATCTGACAAAACGAGTTCATATTTTTCCATACAAATGCAGTAACCTTTTTATTATATGCTCATTTTCTTATTCTACCCAAGGCTTAAATATATAAACAAAAATACACTACAAGAAAGAAAGTAACTGAATGTATGCCGTATTCCAAACTAAATACACAAGCGTAGCTGCATCATTACACAACAACATTATTAATGCACACGTAACTCTGCCCAGACAAATTTGAAGTTGGTCACGCGCTAGACGTAAGTTTCGAAAGAAAATGGCGTTGGTCTACTTAAAATTGAAATTTGGAGTAATATTGTTAATGAATGCGCATTGCAACAACTTTTCCATTTGATCTGTAATAAATAAGTTTTGGTATTTTTGTCGATTCGACGCAATTTCGTGATTATGGTCTGGATTTATCTACATGAAATAACTTACATCAGATTCCAGCAGCGTCTGCCAATTTAATCGTATTGAAGTGTGTTGACATTGGTGTGTGTGTTTCTGTTCTGTCACTGAATGATTCAGTTCATAATGTGGGAAAAATATGAAGTCTTTCAATTGCAATTATCAAAAAGATGCTGTGGAATTTAATGTTTATTTCATTTTGAGTGCAGTAAGGAGGATGTAACTGCACTTGGAATAAACTCGAAATTACAGTACAATTTCGAAATGTGTAATCAAGCTTGAGAACCCATGACATGGCTCATGTAATTCGGATTTGCAGAACTACTAAAGTACATTTTGAGGAAATTCAGGATGTAAATTTGTAAGTATATTTTTGCCATTTTTATTACCAGCTAAAGAAGACAGTTTATGTCTTATAACTTGCATGTTATTGTAAGGACCCTGTCTGGCATCTATAGCTAGCCTAAATCTGAAACAATGTATCAAAAAAGTTAGTGCGGAATGTGCCAAAGCAGTTTGTATGTGTCAGTCCACTAAGCATCTACTTTAGTTCATTCAGAAACAAATAGTTTGTTTACAATAGAAAGTAGTTCCTTTATTCGCGTGAATGCAGTATGAAGTCAGCATGAGGGTGCAATATCGGGAAATACTGAACGATTCTGACAATGTAAAGTTAACGGGGAAAAAAATGAGCATATAATAATGTGCTATGGCATTATTTTTCATTTCTGCACAAGTAACTTTGAAGACTTTTTTGGTTAAGTGCTCTATGGCACAGCTATACAAATAGGTTACTTAGTGCAATACTAACTGAAGTAAAGTACCTTGCCAAAGGATACACCATGGTAGCCATCTTATGGTAGATTCCAAATCTGCACTCATTCTGCTCCAAGTCTGGAACACTAATCAATGAGCCACCATCACTCCTTAACTTTTAAGGAGATAATTACATAATTTACATTTCTGTCAATAATAAAATTAATAGTACAAGAAAGAATCTGGCACTATTAATGGGGGTAAATTAAACTTACCAGGACATCATCATACACATCATCATCTTCATTCTCATCTTCATTTTCATCATCATCATCATCTGGTTCT
Source organism: Megalonaias nervosa (assembly GCA_016617855.1). NCBI lineage: Eukaryota > Metazoa > Mollusca > Bivalvia > Unionida > Unionidae > Megalonaias > Megalonaias nervosa. The sequence goes on from JAECUM010000961.1 coordinate 117,398, forward strand.
GGCAATTCCTCATCATCCTCAAGTTCTGCCAATAATGAGGTGGCCCTACAGCTCTCAAGGAATTCATTGTCACTCTCACTAGATGTAGAGGTCAGACTACGAGTCAATGCCTGACTCAGGGAAGTCACATTGACCATGGTCTGAGTGTTAGTCAGTGTATTGACTGTGTTGGAAACTGAGGTGGTTAAATTAGGAAAGCTCTGAGCAGCTGACAGTAAGGTGTCTGGAATAAAAGGATAAATCAACATTGAGTTATCAGGAATGAATTTATATACTAACTGAAATGACTTTAGTGCTGAATGCAAACTTTACAATGTAATACTAAAAACCAAACAATATTACTGCTACTTTTTCCTTTTAAAGTCCAACATATTCAATAATAAAGATCTACTTACTTGATGAATTGGATGGCAGAAGCCTGACCAAACTTCCTTGTGTGCTGCGGACCATATTATTCCCTGACACAACGCCCAGGAATCTCCTGGCTTGAGCAAATGTCTCCAGCAAACTGGGCTCCATACTGGCTGGCAAGTTTGGCACACTGACACTCATCAGATTGGTCGGAGAAGTGCGGGTCTGAGATTCTGGCTTCTTGTTGTCTAGTCTTACATGTTTTTCTTTAATCTTAGTGGATTCTTTGCTTTCTCCACCTTTTGCACCTGTTTATAAAGGAAAATTATACAGATATACACATAAATGATGAATAAGATGAACTATTCACAATTATTTCTCTTCCAATTAGGAATCTGAAGCCCAAAATTGAAAAGAACATGATCTCAGATTTCTAAGTCATATCAACATACAGAATATCTTCCTCTTTTGACTTAAACCAAGACCAGAGATGTCCACTGCCAACCAGGGAAATAAGTGACAAAAGGTTAAAAATTTGTGATTCTGTTGAAATATTTGTGACATCTACTGCAGGAAATAAAAATTCCATATGGAAGCCAAAAGAATTATAAAATCATTGAAAAACATTACAAAACATGTCTATGTGCAGTTATATAACACTATTTACAGTACACAGCTCTGTGTATTCTTTTAATTGTCCTCCAAACTGCTACTGGCTCTTTTCAGCTTTGCCATAAGATCCTTTTCCAGAATTGTTTCCACAATGCAAAGGTTGGATCCCCATTTATCACGCCTCATGGCTCCATTCTCAGCTCTCTCAATTTTTGGGAATGATTTTTGAATCTTTAAAACATGAAGGACATGTTTTTTCTTTCTTTAAAATGATGAATTTAATTAAATTTGATTCATTTATGGACCCAACAAGTAAATGCCTTTGCCTTGGTATGCCAAATATGGAAGGAAGAAGGATGAAACGGATTTGCAATACTGCCAGAAGATGGTTCTTACAGCATCATCCAAAGATGATTCAACTAGTTCCAAGATGAAGCAACAGCCCGAACCTCATGAGCTTAAATTACCATGAAGGAATGGTCCTTTTTGGCAAGGAACTGATAAACACTATTGATTATGAGGACAATCCACTCCTAAATGTATGCTGCCTAAACATCAGAAGTAGAAGGAGAGGATTCTGAACAGTAAACAATCCTTTTCCACTGACAAGGCAAGAAGCTTTGTACTTTGTCTCACTGACACTATGGAGAAGGAAATTGTCTTGATGGTAAGGTTCTTGTAGGAAGTTTCACTTAAAGGTGGTTTAAATAATGCCCCAAGAACACACGAAAGGTTCCATCAAGGCATGAACCCTTTCAACACCGGAGACCACTGCACCATCTAGGAGAAGTTTGTCTGGCCACACTGGAGACTACTGTGCTGGTCTGGGTCAGTGTTCTTGTGAGAACTGATAGTACTAAAATATATAAATTTCAGGATACCTCTAATAACTTCCTTAATGTAATGTTGATATTATATTGGGATTACCTAGTGAGTTTCTCTTGAATACAACTATAAATATTGATGAAAGAAGATAAATTCCATGTGTAGTTGTATCATAAAGTTTTATCCAAAATGGTGGTGTACAAAATGAGAGATGATGAGAGTGAAGTTTCTGGAGATGAACTTCTGAATGATATCAGTGTTTACAATCATGTGAAGTTAAATGAAAATGATGGAACCCATGCTAATAGCAGAGAGTGATGACGATAAGGAGGACTCTGAAGGCTTTGAACCAGGAGTCGCATGCTTCCCGTAACTTTGTCTGGACAACATCTGGGAACACAAGTGATTTAATTCATTTTTCTGAGTGTTGGATGGTTCCAGAAAAAGCTCTACATTATTTTCAGTCTTACTATTGGAATTAATCATAAGTACATCCCGATAAAGGTGGATTATATTTCTGGTAATTTTCCATTTCCTATGGGGTAAAAAGATAATCATATTTTACCTGTTTCCACATACACTTGTGTGCAAATTTTAGTAAAATAATCATAACATTTTATATTTAACCTTTATTTTGACACCAAATTGAGCCAGATAACTTTAAACTTGGCAAAGTTTTAATTTTAAGATCCCCAAGTAATTTTGTTTTGCAACTCAAACGTTATCCTAATGCTGAGTGCAAGAAAGAAAGGACTATCCTACAGCCCTTAATAGTGGAAGAAGAAAACTCTCTTTCCTCAAAAAAGGATGGAAAGTATGCAACTAGATCTGGCAGAGCTATAATCAATATGTTTCCTACTGAGCCAAGGTGGTGGTGGTGGAGGGGGTGCTATCAGGATGAACCAAGACATGGAGATCCTGACTTGGTGGAGAACATGAGAAATTATTTTGAATATGTGAATGCATTAAGTATACAGGCAATCCCACTTCTGACTTAAAGTGTCCACTGCCCAGGTCCTCTAATGTGGCACTAGTGAAAAAACAAGTCCAAAAGTGCCTCTGCTACCAACAGGTACCCCCATCACCCTGGTAAAACCTCTGGTGCTGGAGACAAGGTCAAATAAAAGAATCCTAAATTAAAATACACACTGGATGACAAAAACATAGGTATTCCCTGTGAGGCAGGGAGATGGGGATGTGAAGGTATATATCCTGCAGATTTATGGAGACTGTCCATTTGTAGGCCTTATGGCATTCCTGGTAGTCTCCATCTTGAAACATTCTTCCCATAGAAATTTGTTTAAGGTTAGCTGATGATGAGTCTATAATTTTGTCTTTTTTTGACACCAAGTAGATACAAGAAGAGAAACCTTGAGTTTGGTTGTTTCCAGTGCTGTGATGAGGGAGATGCTGCAGTACAAATTCACAAGGCTAACTACCTCCCTCCTTAGAGAAGTGGCAGGACTCCAAAGACTTGACCCATGGCCTCTTCAACCACCTCATCTAGTGAATGATGGATGCGAGGTAGTTCTGAACTATGGATATTATTTTTCTGTTCAAGCTGAACCCGTTTTAAGAACTTTTGAGTAGGTTAGGAAGAGACCTCTGAAGAGCATATCTACCTCAAGTGGCACAGCCCTCTAAAGGTTCTTGCTGTAGTCCACGAAGACCTATGGCTTGTAACACCTGCCATACCTTGAAAAACTGGGTGGGGAGCAAAGGATTTAACATTCACTGCACTAACGGACCAAGCATTAGGAATCTTTGACCTTTAGGCAATCTCTGAACCACCCTGTTTCCATCCCATAGAGGCAATGACTTTGCAATAGTGGGGCAATTTTCTTCAAGTCCCAACTTGGACATCAATCTATGCATGCACAACCAGTGCATGATTGGTAGGAGTGGAGTGTAACTCACAGGACCTTCTCACATCCACAGTTACCCATATCTAGCAACATATTAATATCTTAAAAAGAAAAAAAAAAACTGCTTTGTTCTGGTGTGAACCACTACCCCACCCAATCTTGTGCTTTAACTGCATTCCCAAGAGTGGTCATTTAACTCAAAATGTTTGGTTTAACTGCCCTTAATTTTCATTGAAAAATATGTGGCATATATACTCATGTATCCACATGACAAAGTCTAAACTTCAAAATTTTTAAGTTTTCTTGTCGACTAACGGTATATATCGTTATTGTAGATTGCCAAAGACATGCCTAACCTTAACCCGCAGGACTGCCTGTATTTAAACACTCGTCCAAGTGTGACCATCCGTCCAGAATAAGTAGCAATAACAAGGCTGTCAATATGGCTGGACTTATGGGCTAGCTTATGCATGGGTCATGCACTTAGTAATGTTTTACCTATTCAGATGGAGGGGGGGGTCTGCTTATACACGAATGAGCTTGTAGGCAATAATGAACAGTAATTCAATTAACTTGAATATGATTCATTTTAAACATTTACAAGTCTAATTTTTTGGTTAGTTTTATTGTTTTAGACAAATATTTTCATTATTTTTTAGTCTTCATTAGAGAACTATTTTTTTTTTTTAAATTCATATGAAATCCCATTAACACGAAATTCACAAGTCAAAATCATACACCTTTTGCTGATTTTGATGGATTTTTGCATTTTGTTCAGCAAGCAGTGCTTCTTTACATTGTTCCCCGTCTTTGTTACTAGTGTCCCAAATTTATTTACTTTTCTTCTGAAAATAAATTTGCTTTTCTGTGTTATTTCTTTTCTTAAATGACAGTATTTGATTATAATTCGTTGATCAATGTTTACTTGAATTGGTGTGGTGTTTATTTTAAGGGTCAACCATGAAAATGGAAATAATTTCAATACTACCACTTTTTTCATTCTTATCTTGATATCTTTAAAAATTACTGGTCATGAACAGGTTCTGCACACAGAGGAAAAATTAGAGAAACAGACAAGCACTGGTTTATTATAAAAATTCTAATATTGTGTAACAAATAAAGATCAGTGCAACATTCAAAATGGCTGACCTCTTGCACTAAGAAAACTGCATGATTATCAAGATTTTAAAACTCAGAAGTCCTTAAACAACACAAAAAGGTATATGCTTGGAAGAAACAGCATTTAAAAACAACAGCAAATGCAAATTTTGATGAGCAACTTGGCACACATATACTCTCATGAAGGTCTGAGGAACAAAAGATGTTCCGCATGTAGGATATGACTATAGAATTAGACTGAGGTCATGTTCTTTTCAATTCTGGGCCTCCAAATAATTACTGTGGGAGGAAATGTTTAGCTTGGACTTGTAAAATGGACAGCAATGCAACCGCTGCAGTTATTGCATTACTGCTATTAAAATACATATCTCGTCTACAAACCATACTATCAAGTACAGTAAATCTTGAATCTTTTTTTATAATTGTAATATTGTTGCCAGCATCCACTAATACATGCAAGCCAATCAAGGAACAATCTGTCACAACTTTCATAAAATTTCAATCAAATGAAATAAATTGATTCAGTAACAAAATTACAAACTTTTACAAATCTATCAAAGATCTATAGCATCCATATTCTGGTGCATGATTTAAAGCTAGGATACAGACAAAAACTCTGACACTGTTGAAATTGTGCAAATTATTGAGTGATATCATGGTATTCATCATTTTGCATAAGGAAGCTTTGGACTGATGAAAAATATGTGGAAAAGGTTAATAAGGCACTGGAATACAAGGTATTGGATTTGTGACTAGATGGGTGTAGGTTAGATTCCTACCATCAGCCTGGATTGGCTACCATGGTACATCCTTGGACATGACACTTTGCATGGCTCAACATAACATTAAGTGTTGCTGTGAAAACACCACACATAACAATACCAAACAATTATAAACTGGCAAACTAAACAAAAATAAGTTCCTGTGGAAATAAAAAATGTCTGAATTTAACCTGAATATAGGATTTATAAAAATAAATTTCTCCAAATTCAAACAAAAAGGAGCACTGAATCACAATATCTGCAGAGAATAAATATTTTTTAAAACATCTTATAAAAATATTATTTATAAGAATAAACAGTTGGTGAAAATGAGATGAATTAATCACTTGTGACAGAATCTAAGTTGTTAAACTGAACCAAAATACAAATTCTCTATAAACCTGTTTCATTACTCTTTGCTGCCGTGGCCGAATCAGACTGGCTGGCTTGTGGCTGGTTTACATTACTGCTGCTGGGCTGATCTTCATTTTCATGGTGTACAAGAACCATGGGTTCTGCAGCTGGAATGTTACCAGTTGATGCCTCCTCATCCATTGGATCCATATGTACTAAGATACCTGTATCGGATGTCACCAGGTTCATCATGCTTTCTGCTAAGTTCTCAGCCACCTAGATTGTAAAATCAAGTGCTGTGAATCAGTTTTATTTTTTGGATACCAATTTTCATTATTCCTTATGTAAAAGAGATATTTCCATCAGAACTAAAATTTGTGGATTGTGAACTGATCCTACTATTACCACAGACAAAATATTATTCACTGGATCTTTAAATTTATGCATCAACCATTACATCCACACAAATTTGTCCCTCACTTAAATAGAGATTCACAGTACATTTGTCTCAAAAAGTTAAGATTACTTTATCTTATTAACATAAAGATGTTAATTTGAAATGAACCATAATAAGTCTTAGAATTACATTTCTCTCTCCTTAAAATCAAGACTTTACAGTAAAAAATAATTACATTTTAACATCTTCAAACACAAATCACTTGGCAAAGCTAGACAATTTCTCTTGAAATGGAAATGACTGCAAAATTTTATTCCTTTATTATTTGATTTTACACTTAAATATTTGATAGTAGCTCCATCATTTTTAAACATAAACAATGTCTGATATAAACAAAAATAATGGTTGACATAAACATAAACAATGGTTGATATAAACATAAACAACTGTTGATATAAACATAAACAATAGTTGATATAAACATAAAACTGTTAATATCAACAAACAATTGTTGATATAAACATAAAGATTGCTTGATATAAACATAAACATTGCTTGATATAAACATAAACAATGGTTGATATAAACATAAACAGTTGTTGATATAAACATAAACAATGGTTGATATAAAGTCAACTGAAAGAAACAATTCAATTGGTACTTACTTACCATGCACATGATCAAAAGTTTTTGTGCCTATACCTCAAGCTCCAAGTTAAAATGGTTGATATACAGAAACGTTTATTATAATTAAATTACAATCATATCATGTTTACTGATTTCTGAACTTTGGTACTCTGCCAGCATGCTAAATTTCAGTGATTCAGATGTACCCTGACTATCACATCTGAATTAAGAGTTTTGAGCTTGATTTTCACTTTCAGTACTGGGAAGACAACTTTTTATGCCAGACTTACAGATTTGACAGTGGAGGTGAGGTTTTCAGCTGAGGATGCCTGTTCTGTGGTGGCTACAGAGGACTTCTCCTCTGATACTTCATTCAAACTTGGGGTAGAACTGCTCTTCCTACTCGTCAATACACTCACCTAATGACAAGAAATCAGAGTTTACTCCTGCATAATTTATGATTAAAAAAATAGCTGCCTCTACAAGGTTTATGCTATTTTATATATAAAGACAGAGTGCGTGTGTGTGTGTGAGATTTGGATTTTAAAGTAGCTTTAACAATTTTTCAGTCACATTGCTATGATATCTGCAGTGTGGCAGTTTATAGTAATGTCTAGCACTGGGGCATCATGCCTCAGACATGTAGCATAATGTCCCATCCAGTCACATATCCCAACACCAGGTCAACCTTCCCTAACACTAACCTCTTAATGCAGAGCACCTAGCGGGGCAGCTGTTAGTACCATTTTTTAAAGTCTTTGGTATGACTCAGCCAGGGTTCAAACCCACAAACTCCCACATCTGAAGGCGCGGTGAGAGATAAAGAGAGAGACTGAGACAGAGAAAGTAAATACTAATTTTGATGCAAATGAGAGTATTCAAGATACAATTTTGAAAAGACTGAAGAAACTGAGGATCAGTAAAATAAACAATATTCTACAACTAAAGATTTGTATATCAGAATAACAGAGTACCTCATAAAGGATTTATACAAAATACTGATGGACCAAACTGATATCGCACACTGACCTGACATTGGATAATTTTTATGACATTGTGCACTTGACAAACACATGCAGATACAATGGTATGCATGTATTTTGCATGCATTATATTGACAATTGTTTATTTGCATGGGTGAAAAATTAATTGCATACAATTATACCTTTTGGCAAAAGGCAATAAGTGTAGGGCCCCTCAACAATTCTCATTCAAATTAAAATAGTCACACCACTTGATCAAACTAAATCATGTATAAATGTAGCACACCTTGACCTTGTCTGAGGTAGATGATCCTAATGCAATCCTGGTTTTCACAATGGCTGCACTGGTGACAGCACCAACTGGTGACTGCTCCACCTTGGCCTGAAGTTTCTTAAGCTCTGAATCTGCCAGCTGTAGGTCATACTTGCCCTCTGCCCCCATTCTGTAGGAATTAGATCCACCAGCATCCCAGGTCACATCAATCCAGCCTACAGTAACATTTAAATGAAATAACATTAATGTGTTACATAAACAATAACTGTCTTTGCTCAGACAGGATGCCCATGTTTGACTTTGACCAAATGGCCTACTGGATGTAGTATGAAGAAAATCCATCAAGAGGTTTAGGAAATATAAGCAAATGGAAAAAAACTTTAACCAAAACCTTAATGCTAATTTTCCGACTATTACCTTAACACCAAGGTCAATGGGATGAGCAAGCAATGAGTAAATCAACTGTCTTACCTTCATAATGTTTCATCACCAATACCAAAAAAATCCAATAAAGAGCTTAACATAATTCGTGCATGTTATCTTAATCAGAAAATGAAACAAGCATTGATCTGAAGGGCAGTGGGGCGAGACAGCATGTCACAATATGACTGGTCTTAGTTTTATATTGATTCATGCCAGAATGGAGCAAAGTCAATCAAGGGAATATATGCAAATGAAAAGCTTTAACTAAAACCATTAACTGTTGATCCCACTGCTGCTGGCAATGAAAAAGTGACTGCTAAGTCTTGGTTTCCCACTAACGGGAGCTTGACAAAAAACAGTCTTGGATAAGCAAACATCTATTCCTGAAGTTGCTGAAAACTGAAATAGAACCCAGGGCTTAAAGGTTGCAAGGCATATGCATTGTAACTGTTCCATCTAGGTCTGGATACATGAACAACACTCCCACCCACACATCTCTTTGCACAATTTATGCCTGGTTGAAATGCACAAGAGCATTCACTCTTATTCCAGGTATTCAGAAATATTAATCACCATAAAATATATCTTTATTCTAAGAATGTTCGTAAATTTTGGAATAACAAACATGCATTCAATCAATAATTTACAGACACCAATCAATGAACAGTCCAAAATCAAGTCCAACAAGCATTTCATTACTACAATCACCTTGCTACAATTACCAAAACTGTAAAAAAAACTTGTTGTTTCCTTCACTGCGTCCAACAATTCAGAAACTCTGGCCACCAATCTGTTATGGATGATGACTAGTAATTAAGACATGTTTGACAAGTTCCAACCGACCATGTACCTCACATAAAGAACCGATGAAGTCACTGGATAATTAATGACCACATGCTCATCTCTGAGGAATCACAAGAAAGTGATCAACCAAGCCATTCGGCAATTACAGTGGTTCCCCCCTTACAAGGCCACCTTTCTTCTACAGGAAGTGACCTTGTCAGAAGGGTGGCTTTTCCAGTGGGGTACTACATAGACTGAGTAATAATTACATATAAAACAAAGTCTAAAATTAATTTTTAAATATTTAATATTTTCATTTAAAAATCATATGCATATTATGGAATCAATGTGTTAAAACACAATAATGTTGTTTAAAATAATGATGAATAGTATCAGGTGCAATGGTTTGGCATTAGAGAGACAAAAATAGGGAGCTTGTTGTTCAGCTTCATTGTGATAAGTCTATTGTGGTCCTTCTATATATAAGAAAAAGTCCCTCAACTACCATCCAGTGATGAGACAATGCTATTGGAACTGCTCACCTGTTTTGGAGAAGCTATCAGAATACTCCTCTTGCCTCAGAATGAAGCAAAAACTGAGAATGATCTCCTTTGAAGCTGTCCACTGCAGGAGCTTCCAGACTTCCATGCAGATAGAATGGTCAAGAGTGCCCCTTAACCCCTTAACAGATGAGGAAATTCATCTCCATGTACAAAAAAATCTGATACAGGATCAAATCAGACTAATTCTGATTGGGACTTAGAGACAAGTCACTGTCTCCCAGTACAAGCACAGATCCCTCAGAAGCACACATCAGAAGATGTTGTGCATCCACCTGTTGTCGAAGTACAAAGGATAGGAAACCGTAAGAACCTTACATGATCCAATATTAAATCCATCACCCTGATGAAGACCCTTGGATCAGAATGTTGGCCAAATATGAAATTGGAAGATCTCCTGTCCCAGACAAAACCACATGGAAAACCTGTAGGCTGGGAAGATGGGGACATGAACATAAGCATCCTGGAGAATTATGGAGAGTGCTCAGTTATTTGGCCTCTGATGGCAGTTCTGACTGAGGCAGTTGTCTCCAAGTTGAACTGTTCTTCCAGAATGAATTTATTAAAGAGGAAAGATTGATGACTGTTCAACCAAACCCACACTGAAACAAAGAAGATAAAGGAATGAAGTCCAAGACTTTGTATGTTCTTTGCCCTCTCTGCTGTGCCCAACCTGAAATCGTTGAACACCTCACCCCATAGAGATACCAGGTGGGACTTGAGAACTAAATGTTAGGTCCTTGAAAGTGGTTAAGGGTCCCAGAGGCATCTCTAATAACCCTATCTAATAGTGGAAAAGACCAATGCATTGTTTGAAAAGGGGACTTAGCTGCAGATGGTGCAGTTCCCTAGGGACAATTGCCTCCCTACTTCAGTTACAAAACCCCCAAGACCTTGATGGTGACATAGAACGCAAGTCCCTCCTGAGATCACCACCTGGGAAGTACCAGAGTCCATGCTGAGGACCTTAGGGGGCGAAGCAGGTGAATGGATCCTGCACCCATTGGACAAGACCAGAGGCCAAAGTATAAAAGAGAGAACAGTTCACCTCCTTCTGTCTGGCCCCCTCTTGACCTTGACAGAATTTGTGAGTCAGCTCCCTTACCACTGCAGAGTAAGGCGGAAACAGCAGGTCCAACTTGGGCTGTGCCCCAGAGAGCTTCTCCAAACTGGAAAGAATCTTAGCCTCCAATGATCCCAAAAGTTTGGGACACAGATCTACAATAAACCTCATTTACCACCTTGTCCTTAGCCCACACCTCTTTCTCTTCCATCACCTGACCTGATTGGTGGCATGAACAAGATTCAAACATATAACAAGGGTCTTCTTGGAACTCATCAGCATCCACACATATGGACAAGGTCATCCTGTCTTTGCTGTGTGTGTGTGGCCATGGTGATTTCTAGCAATCGGGCATCATCCCACAGATATGTAGCATGATGTCCCACCCAGACACTTTATCCTCACACCGGCTGACCAGTCCTAACATTAACCTCTGAATGTTGAGTGCCTAGTGAGGCAGCTGTTAGTACCATTTTTATAAGTCTTTGGCATGACTGAGCCAGGGTTCAAACCTGCGACCTCCTGCATCCGGGGTGGATGCTCTAACCACTTGGTCACCGGAGTGATCCTGCCCATTCTGGCGAGTGACTGGAAAATTCACTCAACCACTGCAAAGTTTTGCTCATCAGTTAGAGTTGGGAGAGTAAAGTTTCAAAATCAGTTATACATCCCCACAGCCAAAGAGACAAAAATGATGACATGCCTGCTATGTCTAGGGGCTGGATTGCCAAAGGTAGGACCTTAGCATAAAGACCAACCAAAAATAAGATCATGTTCTGAAGTTCTGCAGACAGTGGGTTTTGTTTGTTTTTATCACTAAGTAAACTCAATCATCAAAACAAGAAAGCCTCCACAAGCTCCAGTCAATAAAACTGCTCTATCTACCTTATCTAGCTTTATACACTGTAGCTACTGTAAGTCATCTAGGAAAGCTTTCTTATCAGCATAAAAGATCAACAATAAACTTAATACAAGTGGCAGAAAATATCTCACAGGAATAAATGCTTCATTGGGGAAAGCATGCACAAAGGTCATATTTTTGACATTCAGAATTACTAAAGACTATATGCTTTATACAAACAAATGGATTTTTAGAAGATTCCCTTTCCCAGCTCCCTTCCCAAGGACTTAGATACAATTGTTTGAAAAACACAAAACTATTTTATGTTTTGGGTTTTTTACTAGTTTTCATCAGGCCATTTAGTCACATTAAGCTCACTCCTGCTCTTTTATTTTGACAAAACTTGGCATGTATCCTTCCCTAGAGATTTACAATAAAGAAGCTAGAAAAATCGAGACAATGTTGTTCTCCAAGTCTGATGAATATATGTTATACAATATGAATGTTGGATAAGCAGAGAAGATTTTACTTATCTGAAAATTTTGTAAATAAAACATTTTACTTATCTGAAAATTTTGTAAATAAAACATCTGGATAAACAAGCCAGATGGAAAACTCTACACTATATATACAAACACAAACTATATCTCTATGTAAAGTTTTACAAGCTAAAATCTAAAAATATATTGCAGCATATACTCCAAGAGAAGACTTACCATTGTGAAGTTCTCCTGAGACTGTGCCCTCTCCAGCGGGGATCCCATCCTGGTCCCTCCACTTCCAGTCCATCCCCCGTTTGACTCGTGCTCCAGGCACCAGCTGTTTTAAAACCTGAGTGCGGACAAATCGTCTCTGCTTCCTCAAAAGAGCTTCAGCCTCTTTTGCAGCTTTACCTTGAATATACAGAACAACCCCCTTTTTGCTGAGCCTGTCATTTATTTATCTAAATGAAAACTTTAATGCTGAATTTAGGGTGTGAATGGACGGATGAGGGGATGGATATGCACAAAGATGCTAAAGTGTTAGACATTTTTAATAGTGACTACAACTTCAGTTACAGTGTAAAGGACAAAGTAAAATGGACAAACAAATTTATCATAAACTGAAACAAGAATCCTTTAAACAAACAAATGTTCTACTGGCCAAAAAGAATTTCCCATAAACCAAGATAAGACAGTTCCTCTCTTAACTGCCATGTGCTTAAACCACCTCAGATCTACTTTAGCAATAACAAGATTTTTAAGAGGGCCACTGCAGAGGCCATATTGGATGCAAGATGAGTGCCATTTTCACCAAGGACCGTCTAGTCATTAAAGCAGTCTTTGATGAAAACCCCATGTAAAAAAGACCATCAATTCAGAAGTAGCAATAACAAAAGTTTCAAGATGGCCACCATGCAGCAATCATAATGGATGCATATTACTATCACATTCATTTAGGACAAACCAGACACTATAAGAAGACCTCTGATGAAAACAGCATGATGATATGACTTTTTCTTTAGGAGGAGTAGTAATAAACAGATTTTCAAGCTGGCTGCCACATTGGCTGTCAGATTGGCAACATCTGAATTTATGTTTGGTTTGGTCTGAAGATTTATGGCACATGAATAGTGTGTAAAGTGGTGTAAGGTGCCTTGCCAAATTACCCAAGTTAGTCAACCCAAGCTGATACAATGGCTGGATACAAAACCAAACCCTTTCAGCCACGAGTCTTGTTCAGGACCAACCTGACATCATAAGAAGTCTTTTGGAGACAACCCCATATCGATATGACTATCAGAGCTGTGCACCCCCTTATAATGCTTTTCATTATTTTCAGGGATATTTTCAGTATTTCATGTCAACTTTCAGTATTCTTCACAAGTGCACACCAACAGAAACGCACAACATTACCGATACATTTTGAATCCAAACTGTCAATACAATGACCCATACTGCAAAAATGATGCAAAATATTCCATATTTACAATATTTGAAACAATTAACAATTGAAAATAATTTATTAATGATCATCAGTGTTGAGCTTAGATGCTGAAGGTTACAGCAAAGCAGTGTCAAGTTCATTGCTACATGTATGCTGGAATGATGATCATTGACTTGTCTTATTCATTTCATATTAGGCACTTTTCAACTTCTGTAGTTGTTCAACTGAGTGCTGGCGTTGGGATTCAAATGGATAACCAGGTTTTGATTTAAGAAGCAACAATGCTTCTCGAGTGTTGTCTCCCATTGATGACCTCTGCTCTGTTCTGTTGTTATGCACTGTGGAAAAGATTCTCTCAGTGGTCATTACTGTGGGGAATGGTGAATATTCCTCGCATTATAACTGAAAGTTCACCGAGGAACAATGCCCCCTCTTCATCCTTCTTATTGCCAACTGCAGCCCAGGTTTCATCCATTCTTTGTCTGGTGCAGGTAGATAGGTCTGTACATTGATATACAGCAAACTGCTCAACAACAGTGTCAATAGTGCAACCAGGAGGATGTAGTGCTGGAAATCTATGCAGGAAGAAAGTCAGATCACTCAGTTTGGCTGTCTGTTGCAAAGAAGCATCTGCTACAACTGCATGTCTCAAGATTGGTTCTTTGAGAGTAAGCTTCTCAATCAAGTAACTGCAAACACTCTTAAAGTACAGCTTTACATCCCCATAGAATTGCCTGATCTGCATGTTCCTCAAACTATTATTTTCAGAGTCAGCAATGAAACTGCGGGCAGCATCACCTATGACTATGTCCTTGTTGTCTTTTAAAATGTAGCTGCTTTTGAAGTCAAAATAAATATCTACATACCTGCAGCAATTTTGCTATCTGGAAACATAAGTTTGAAGCCATCACTCAAGGAATCAGCTGTTGCTAATGGCAGATTGTGGTAAGCGAAGAGTTTGCACATCACAACTTCAGCACGAGTCACAAGCAGGGAGTGTCTGTCACAGTCGGTTGAACGTTTGGTATTATTTGAAAAAAATGATGTAATTGGAGCCATTTGACTTGCCTTATCGATCACTTTATGCTTCTCTGATTTTATGTGGCGACAGATGTCATTCCCGCCACCACTCCTAATTGATATATCAGTTTCACACAGTTTGCAGTAGGCATAACCATCTCCCTTTCTGCTGGCAGAAATGAACAGCCAGGTCTTGCTGTATGATGTGAGAAACTGCTGTACTCGTCGCTTCGTGTCTTTGATTAAGTTATTTTCTTCTTCAGCCACTCTCTTCCTCATAGATACCATTTCAAATACATTTCCCGAACCACACTCAGCCATGATGCTGTTTACACTATAGACGCAACAACAAAGAAACTCTACACATGCGCTGTTGCAGAGCATTTTGCACACGACCCTTCTATTTAATACAGAGCTAACAACGGCGGGATGCTATTGCTTTTTTTTCATACTTCTTTCCTTTCTCTGTTTTTTGTACTTGCCAAATACAAATTTTCCGTATTTTACCTCGCACGAAATTGGATTTAGCTCTTGAAGTCATATTTCTGTATTTGATATTTTTCCCATACTAAGTACAAAAAAAATACGGAGGGTGCACAGGTCTGGACTATCCATCCTGGAGGAGTAATGACAAGATTTGAAGATGGTAGTCATATTGTAAGTCAGATCAACACTGATTTCATTTAGGACCCACACTATGTTATAAGAAGTCTTTAAGTGAAAAAGTCATGTCAATACAATATGTTATAAGAAGTCTTTGAGTGAAAAAGTCATGTCAATACAATATGTTATAAGAAGTCTTTGAGTGAAAAAGTCATGTCAATACAATATGTTATAAGTCTTTGAGTGAAAAAGTCATGTCTATACAATATGTTGTAAGAAATCTTTGAGTGAAAAAGTCATGTCAATACAATATGTTATAAGAAGACTTTGAGTGAAAAAGTCATGTCAATACAATTTAACATTCAGGAGGATTAGCAATCAGATGGTTGATATGGTAGCCATATTGGATAACAAATCAGAACTGTTTTCATTCAGAGACCAACTAGATATCATACCACTGCAGGCTTAATGTTCATATTACCATCCCATTTGAGAAAAAGTAATGATACGATAATAAAGATAGATGCTCTGGTAGCCAAACTGACTTTCAAGTGTCATGGACAGGGAAAATGGATGAATAGATCATCTTAAGGTTTATAACCAATCCAGCTATAAAAAAAAAAAAATACATGAAAAAATGTGTTCAAGGAAGAAGACTGTCCCAATCACAGTGCCTGGAAACTGACCAAAATGCATACTTAAATTAATGTGTGACTGATAAGCTGACAGATGTATTTGACAGATGTATAAAGATAATGTAATATGCCCCAACCATATTCATTGTGGGATATAAAAAAAATCTCAAAGTTGCTTTTCTTTTTTTCCTTCTATTGATTAGGATGATGAATGACAGAGATGATCCAACAAAATTAATAAGGTTTACCTAGGTCATCGCAAACTCCAGTGACTTCACCATAGACCTCAAACCCTGACATGGAGAGGTAGTGAGTCTGTCCACTGGCATTTTTGCCTGCCTGCTGGATACGAATATGCCGCCAGCCTTGCTTGTCTTCCTTTGAGACTTCAATGGGCCAAGTTGCAGTGGACCTAATAATAATGCCATCAACATATAAAATGTAATTAAGTAGTACCATTGTAATAAATTATAAACTTTTAAAAATGATATTAAAATTACTGAAAATAAGAAAAACAAGTATTTGGTGGAATGTTGTCTTGCCTGTTTAATCACCCAGAGCTGCCAACCCTGACAAGTCCATCTCAGTAAGGCAGTTGATTGTTTTCCCGTAAGATTGACCAGTTTTCAGTAAGATGTAACACAATATCATAAACTGCAATTGTAAAGCTGGAAAACGTAATTAAATTGACAATAAACATTATGTTCAACTGAAAAGTTTGTAAAGTACACGTAGACTTTATTTACCACTAGTTCAGTTGCACATACTTCAGTTCCAAACCATATGCAGTTCAATGGCTTGTTGCTATTTCTCAACCTGACATAATTCTCGGAAATTCTTTATCCATTTCACATGACGATGGCCATCATATCTCCTGCCATGAGACATACTCAAATTGGCACGTGATGTTCAATAAACACAATTGTATCCCTTCCAGCTTTTATTCACAAGAATCTAGATATTCCTTTTTATTCTTCTGTGTTGATTATTAACACTTTTCAAGAGGCAAGTGGTTTAAGTTTTTCATGGAAGGGGCAAATGACATTAAGTTCCATGACTTTCAAAAACATTCAGACAGAATCTTAGCATGGGCAATGTCCTCACAGTTACTGCCAAGTATTTAAAAATGAGTGCCATTCAACCAAGTGGAAACACTACAATTTAGTATAGGCTTTGATTATGATCAAGTGCCTTTATATGCCCAATTATCTATTAATGCAAGCATAGCAGGTTGATTGGAGATCACATACATGTACCTAATTTAACTCACCAACTGATAATATCATGGCAGTCCAAAGAATAATGTGGAAGACCAAACAGAAGAAACAAGGCAAGATTTGCTTACTCTGTGTGTGTGTGTGAGTGTGTGTTTGTGTGTGTTGTGTGTGAAAAACTGATGAAAAAAAATACCAGAAAGAATAAGAAATTCTTAAATACAGATTTTATGACAATGTGTAAGGCTCCTAATTGCCAGATAGATGAGCTACTACTGCATATGATACTTAGCAACCTGCTTTTGAAAATTTATTTCCTATTTATCTCATTTTTCCCCCAGCCTACTGTCATAAAAAAATTCCCTATGAGTGCAGCATACCCTGGTTCATTGAGAGAGGTGTCATCTTTGTGGTGGCATAGGGTTACCCATTCCTGGCCATCTTTAGATACCTGGAACATCCAATTCCTTAGGGCTGATCTGAAGAGGTATATTAAAAAAATTCATATAGAAAACTACTTCCCTGTTATAGTAAGTCTGCAAAGCACAGAAATTTGAATCTTTGTTGCAACTGATACCTGTTCATGAATTTTAAAAATCTCTTAGTTTTAAAGGTATATAACAACATTCTCCCCAATATATGATATTTCTAAGTTTAATTATTCCACCAAATACCAAAACTGTATTTATACTGATAGCAGCACAGTGAAACATAAGTTATAATAATATTCATGTGGCCAAGGAGATTATGAAAATGTTGTTGAAAATTTAATACAATTCAAATTTATTAGAATTTAATGATGCTGAATCAATATATTTGTACTAGAAGCTTAAATGATGATTAGATTACAACATGAACTTAATCTTTATTTTCATGATTAGGTGACCCTTAACATCAGTGGAAACAGACTTGAGGTCTCAAAGACCTTGCATACACCTGTATCGAGAAAAACAGCATCGAGTACTTTTGGCTTACCTAATTCCTTAAGAAGAACCTAGATGTGACTGGTTAACCTCAAGAGCAACAATACAGAAAGATAAAATGCAAGTCATGCCAAAAGTGAATAGTGTCTTCAGAAATACATCAACTAAATATTTTAGTATACAAAATAGCAAGAAATGTGCCTACTCATAAGTACAACAGGGTTTTTAGGATGAAAAAACACTAAGAAGAAAAAATATCCAAATTGTGTTGTATTTAAACATGTGGGAATATATATACAATGTATTTAAACATGTGGGAATATATATACAATGTATTTAAACATGTGGGAAAACAAAAAGAACAACTAGCTTAGTTGGTCATACCCCTACTGACTATCTGAAACAATATGTAAAAATGACCTAGTCTCCTCTAAATTAAGCCAAGTTGGCAACATCTTTATTAACTGTCCAACAAAGAAAAAATTTCTGCACTGGACCTAGTGGCCTTTGAATTTTACTTTGTAAAGTTCTATCTGGCAGTTTAATGGATAAACAAATAAAAACCCAAATCAATATAATGACCAATGGCCAGTTGCTCTGCATATGTGCTTGTCAAAACCTTTGATCTACAATAATAATAATAATAATAATAATAATAATAATAATAATTTGGTACGTGGTATTTATTCAAAAACAAATCTGAAAGATGAACCTATATAAAGAAGTCACCTGTGTACAAAGGCCAGTATAACATTTTCTCATGGTTTTCTGCCAGTGACAGGTTTGACTATACATGTACACAGTTGCAATTAGGTTGTACTTCCCTTATTTGCATGGCTATTCAAAAACAATTTGTCACTGAAGGACAAAAGTTCATTTGGTGTGCCAGAAACTGATACACACTTTGTTCTACGTATCTTTACTAATTGGGAATCCCATGCTTCACTTGAGGAAAATTAGATATTCTGTACAGTCGAGAAACAGATTTATGAAGACTATTCAAATTACCTCTATGCTGTAGTCTAATCTTCATCATAATGCACCTACATATCCAGATACTATACCACTGCATTTTAGAATTAACTTATCCCACCAATCTTTTTGATATCATTGTTCAAATATAAATGCTCACATTTCATCATTATTTGTAAATATTACAACTTCACATGCTTCATCTCTCCTTCATTCATTCTTTCTTACATTGTATTTTTGTGATTCAATGTAAAAATCATGCATTTCAAGTATACTACTAACATGTGAACTGTGAATGGCGTATTTTAATGCAATCCCCATGTGTAATAATCCTCTTTGCAGCCACCAGTTGAGTATTGCTGAACTTGCAGATTAATGATTGGTCAAGACATGCAACTGAACTAACCTTTCTGGACAGTAACCACTAATTTTCTATTAAGTTTGCAGTAACCATAACATCTGACCTTCAAAATCAATAGGCCTCACAATGGCCATATTTGATCTTTTGGCCTCAAAATCAACAGACTTCTTTTTTTTCACTTCAAGTGCAAGATATCCACAAAGCTTGGCTGTGGTACAATATGTAGAAATGTTACTGTGTAGAAACCATTATTATTCATTCAGTCACAATTTACTTGAATTTTTACTTCAAAATCAATAAGATTTTTCACCACCCAGAGTGCAAGCCATCCACAAAGTTAGGTAATCATAGACTATGAAGAACTCAAGCTGCTGTGCAGAAACCATTTTTCTTCTTTCAGTCACAGCGACATTTGACCAGGTGATCCCAAGATTGAAAGATTTCTTCCTTACCCCAAGTGCAAGGCACCCATGGACAGAAAGATGGCAGGTATATATAAACACAATGTTTTTTCATAATTACTCTTTCATTCGCCTTCACTAAAACTTTATGTCATACCACTAATTCCCAACTAACTGGATTTCTGCTCTCAATTCTGACCTAAAATCTGAAATGACTACTTAAATTTTTTGAAAAATCATCCTAAAGCTATTTAAATTTAGTAGGCACTCGAAGCAATGGTTTCAAAATTAATAGGCTTCTTCCCTGCACCAAAAGCAAGTTATCTACAAAGTCTGATAACAAGACATAGTGGAGAAATCCAGTTATTGTGAGGAAACAATATAGGGAAATGGCAAAGAACTGAAGGATTAAATCATTACATCAAATGCTCCATGTTTGGTTGGTGTAAAACACAGAGTTCTACATAAGCAGTACTGCTCACTGCTCAATATTTCATAAGTAATGAACTAACTATGAATTAATAGAACAGGACTAACACTATTTGACCTAGTCATATTCATAGCTGGGAGACAATAAAACAGTTCAATGAAATCAACAAGTACTATGATGATTACAAAATCATTGGTATGCAACATTTTTTCTTGCACTTTTGTACAAGTAGTATACTTTAATCTCAAAACTGAAATCTGCAACTCAGATAATGTGAAAATATTTTTATTCTTATTTTGTTAAGTTACCTTCCATAGCCACGGGCATGTCGTAGTGTGTAAGCCGTTGGGATCAACCATACACCCATATCAATGGCAAACCAAGCTTTCCTGTAAATAGTCAGGACAATGAAAATTCATAATTGTAAAAACACACAACAGCTGACAGCAGATATTTGATTAGGATCTGCATCATTTTCATTTAGGACAATCATAAGAAGTCTTTTGGTTTAAGGAAATTATTTTGTAATTTATACTTCTCCAAAAAATACTTACCTGATCACATTAACATCACAAAATTACTCTCTCTTATAGTCTGACTATACCTCGCAGTTTTCTTGTACCCCTGCTACCGATTTAAATAATGGAAACCTTTAATGTGATAAAATGTTCACAGAACTTAGTCAATCCATTCACTGATTTATAATTTCTAACCTGAATGTGACCAGAGTGGCCCTAACACTGGCATTCTCTGTGCCTTTCATGCTTAACAGACTTTCCATACTAATATGGTGCCATGCTGCATACACTATGGGCAAGTTCATTTCCTCAGACAACATTGTGAAGTAGTTCATCCTATTTGGTAACTGCCGGATAATTCCACAAATTACCATAATGCTGAGTGTGATATCCTTTGCACACATGTACATAGAAATTACACCAATTGTTAAATCCACATGAAAAGCAAATTTCTAATTGTCATTCTTTTCCTTTGCTTGATTCAACATTGTAAATATCGGCAGCAGATGACATAGTATTTTCCTTCTACATGCATACATGTGTAGTCATGCATACACCCCTTAGCTGAAAATGGACTCGTCCTGGAAATGGAAATAACTAGAGAACAGGTTGTCTTTTACACTGAAAACTTCTGTTTGGAATGAAATGCGCAGACAATAACGTTGTTAGGGTCCTACCTGGGCATAATCAGATTTTTGAAATTATAAATCAATAAATGAACAGACTAAGTTCTGTGAATCTTTTATCTCATTTGTGCTTTTCGTTTTTTAAATCAGTAGTGGGGTACAAACGGGTATGTATATTCAGACTATACCTGCTAAAAAGGGTGAGCAGGACTGGGTAAGCATTTGAGACAACATAATTTACTAACAAATTTCCATTCTTGGTCAAAGAGAAAATGATCACACTCACATTATGAACAGGCAAGAGCAGGAGGAGGAGCAATCAGCCTCTACCCACTTCGCCCTATAGGAACTAATGATGAATGGACACCAGAATTATAACCTCCAAGAGAGGGTACAATAAAATTACTCACTTGTCATCATTAGTGTGACAGTTAAGAGCGGCTCCTTCTCTACTCAGAATATCCTCAAGTTTTCCATATGGAAGATTTCGTCCCTCTGATGAAGTCACCACAACCAGGTTATACTGGGCAGGGTTCACCCATTCTGACACAGTTCTGCAAAAATGTTCTGACTGATTAAACATGCTTAAATTCTATCATTGAACTTCAAGTGGTACCTCAAGTTCTTTTACACTAATGTTAATCTGCTACTACCATATCACTGCTCTGTGTGTGTGTGTGTGAACACAAGCATGCATGTGCACCATATGTTCTACATATTTTCAGATGGGAAAAATAAATTTTATGCAATAAACAATAAATTCACAAAATATTTCACTGCATCTGAGAACAAGCAAAAGAAAAATCCAAGCTTAAGCAACCAAATCCACACAAAATTTCAGCCTGTACTTTTAGTCACAGAACAAAGTAAGCACACTTTACATTTTTTTTAGCGGGGCCCCAAGTGGCCGAGTGGTCTAAAGCGCTGTCCGTTACGGATCACTGCCATCTCACCTCTGTCTGCGTGGGTTCGAGTCTCGGATTCGGCCAATGTAGATATGTGAGAAAGCTTGTCAGTAGCTTCTCGTGGGTCGGTGGTTCTTTCCGGGTTTTTCCCGGGTTCTTCCTCCACCATTAATACTGGCCGCCATGTATAGCCTATCGTGTGCTGAAAAATGGCGTTAAGCCCTACAACAACAACAACAACAACAACATTTTTTTTAAAGAATGCATTATCCACAATGGAGGTATTTTCTGAGATGACCACTTTAACAATTTCTATTTTAATAAAGGGTAACATAAATAAAAAACAAATTATCCTTCTGTTTTTACAACTGAGATTTTTCATCTATAATTAAATAATAAAGTTTAACAAATGATATTCATTATATCAATGACAGGAAACTAATTAACTGTGAAACACAGTCCACTCAGTATTTCAGAATTTTACACAAACTTTTCTATGTAATTTCTAATGATAAGAAAACCATCCTTCCACTTCATGAAAATGGGATTAATCTGCCTCTTTTGCATGATCACTAAAGAACTACACTTGTGCCAAAAAAGCATAAGTACATGAATAAAATTTTTGTAAAACCCTGTCCAAAAGTTACTGGGCATGAAAAAATTATATTTTAAAAAAATTGGTTTCCAAATGAAACTGTCTGAAAACAAACAGAAAATGTGAATCACATTTATACAGTGACATGAGGTGGCCAAGG
Source organism: Megalonaias nervosa (assembly GCA_016617855.1). Taxonomy (NCBI): domain Eukaryota; kingdom Metazoa; phylum Mollusca; class Bivalvia; order Unionida; family Unionidae; genus Megalonaias; species Megalonaias nervosa. The sequence continues at coordinate 140,525 of JAECUM010000961.1, forward strand.
AGGTGGAGATGACATGAGGTAGCCAAAGAGGTGGAGAAAATATGAATCACATTTATACAGTGACATGAGGTGGCCAAGGAGGTGGAGAAAACCCTATACCAAGGAGTAAACAGCTGACATTTTCAAAACGACTATTTAAACATGAAGCATACAAAAGAAAAATTTACATATAGTATCAAACTAATATGTACATACTTTCCATTTGTTCCAATCCAGTAGATGAGGCCATTGTCATCAAAATCTGTCTGGTGAGTGAAGACTACTGGCACATTGCCCTCCTTCAGTCTCTTCACAAAGTTGAAGGTGGACCTGTCATAATCATACCATTGCTTGGCAACCTGTAAATAATTATTTGACCATGAATCATGAAAAAGAGCTATGCAACTAACATATTTCTCTACGTCTTCAGACAATGTTTATCAAGATAATCTGGGGTTACCAATTCTCTGAACTAAATATATTGAATAAAATACAATTATTAGATTATTTTATGGAAGACTATGAATTAGTGGATTTTCTATGAGAAATAATTCTGACAATATTTTATATTTTTCACTCTGAAAGACATTAGGGTTGTTCCATTTAAACATACATGGTATCCAGGTAAGGAGTTTTTTAAAAATATATGCCAGGTACTTTGATTTCACATAGTTCATATTAAAATTATAAGAAAATTCCAAATTGTATCTATGGTTGAGTACCCAACATTAAAAGTGCCTTCCCCGGGTCCCTGGGATGTTTTTACTGGAACAGCCCTTAATAACATTATGACCAAAGAATTTCATTTGCCATACTGTCAACTACTTGGTCAAGTGGTAAGCATAGCAACCAGTTATGCTGAAGTCATGGGTTCGAAACCCACACTGCACTTAAGTTTTTATATTTTTTATATGTCCCTTTTGTCACCCAAATTAGGAAAGAGAATTTTATTAATACTTATATTTTCTGAGCTAATACACAAAACCACTCCAGTAGCATAAATGGTTAGAGCATCCGCCTTGGATACAGTACGTCATGGGTTCAAACCCCAGCGGAGTCATACCAAAGACTTATAAAAATGGTACAAGCAGCTACCTTGCCTGGCACTCTGCATTATGAGGTTAGTGTCAGGACTGCTCAGCCTTGTGTCAGGATAATGTCACTGGGTGGGGACATTATGTTACATGTCTGTGACATGATACCTCAGCCCTAGACATCATTATAAACTGCCCTACTGAAGACATCGTACTGATATCACACAAATTTATAAAGCTGTGTTGAAGTCTAAATCACACACACATACACTAATACACAAAACACAGCAGAACATGAATGTTAAACAGGTGACATTATTGCAAATCTGCACATTTGCTAGACAATACATCTGATTATAAAATAAAAAGAAAATTGCTTGTTCTGTGTGTGTAATTATATATTTCATCTCATGGATGAAAAACTCAAGAATTTTCACCCACTCGATGATGATGTTATTCACTTAATACAAGCAAATATCTTCTATTTCTTTAATGTGAAAAACATTATCTTGGATGCCATTTTAAAATCACAAATCCCCTATCATAAATTATCAAACATTTTTCATAGGTACTGCTTAATGAAATGAGTGATGCATTACACTATAAGCATGAGCAGGGGGCAGCACATTATTCATCAAGCACAAAGTGAGCACAAATAGGTAGCAATGACATACAGAGAACAAAAATAATATTGTTCCCCATTCATAGGTCTCATAATTTACTTGGTACACAAAAGCTGATACAAGTAATTATACAATCTTCATAAGTGTGAGGGGTCTTCAAATCTGGGCCTAGAAGAAGGTTGAAAAACATTAATTTACCATTGCCTTTTAAGAACTTTGAAACAAAAACTGCCACATTTTGCTGGTGTGCACTAGGGTTTATTGGACAAAATAGACAAAACTTAATTTTCACAATTCCGACTGGCTAACTCACTTAAAATAGATTTTGAGGGTTGACAAGCATCAAGCTATTTGACTTTTTGTGCAATGAAATAGGCAAATGCTGCACAATTAATTTTGGCTGATTTTAGAAAACCATATCAAAGTAATACCCACCTCCAATACCAATTCATTCAATATTATACAGGTCTGAGAATATTTACAGGACTTAAAAATTCAATAACCTGTATGACTGTATTCTTTCTCCAAATATTTTTTCACTTCATATTATTACGCATCCTCCTGTAGAATCCAGGAATAACTCTTTTCTGTCTGGAATATATCTCCACTTTGATTGCTGTCAGAAGAATTCATAGTTAATTACTGGGTCAGCAAGTGAGGATATCTACTATGGTTACACTTATCATTTCTTGAGGCGGGGAGGTGGGGGGGCAAAGTGGGGAGACATAAACTTAATCTAAAGGGTACATTGACTTGTACATACAGACAACAAGGCTATTTCGTGACATAACCCAGAGACTTGGATTTGATTCTCAGTAGGGGACAAATAACAAATTCTCAAACCTGTAAGATAATATTCCTTCTCAAAGCATGGAGAGAGAGAGAGAGAGAGAGAGAGAAAGAGAGAGAGAGAGACACACACACACACACACACTAAAGGTTGTTTATTACGTTCTTGGATATGTTTCCCCTGTTAAAGCATTCAGATTTAGTTTCCTGGACCAAATTCCTAGTTACTATGTATTCTGAAGGGTTTGTTAAAGCGTTCCTTTCTTATAATTTTTAATTGGCTACATCATTTGATTTCCATAGTCTGCCCAGGAAATGTATCTCAATTACAACATATTTATCACCCAACACACCAAATCAAGATAAACAACAGCTATCATTTAAATAAGAAAGGTGTGACAACAAAGGCACCAGTAACAAAAGCATAATAATCACACATCATTCATAATCAGTAAATAAGGTGTGACAACAAAGGCACCAGTAACTAAAGCATGATAATCATACATCATTCATAATCAGCAAAAATGGTGCGACAACAAAGGTGCCAGTAACAAATGCATGATAATCACACATCATTCATAATCAGTAAAGAAAGTGTGACAACAAAGGTGCCAATAACAAAAGAATGATAATTACACATCCTTCATAATCACTTGTTGTTGTTGTTATAGGGTTTAACGCCATTTTTCAGCACAAGATAGGCTATACATGGCGGCCAGTATTAATGGTGGAGGAAGAACCCTGGAAAATCCCAGGAAGAACCACCGACCCACGAGAAGCTACTGGCAGGCTTTCTCACGTACCCACGTTAGCCGAGCCTGGACTCGAACTTACGCAGACAGAGGTGAGATGGCAGTGATCCGTAACGGTCAGCGCTTTAGACCACTCGGCCACTCGGGGCCCCTTCATAATCAGTAAAGAAAGTGTGACAACAAAGGTGCCAATAACAAAAGCATGATAATCACACATCATTCATAATAAGTAAAAAAGAGGACCTAAAGAGGCACCAGGTAAAACAGTGCGATAATCACACTGCCTTCATAAAATCTGAACTTCAGAATCATGCTTTGCCAGTTTCTTTCCATCCCCAAAAATAATCAACTAAGTTACTAGTTATGTTACTGAACAAAGACGTTTTTGCTTAAAGTGACTTTCATGCTATTCACTTGCTGTTCTATGTACATGTATGTTGACTCTTTCATTAGAACATGTATTTATGTTGTTTGACATTTTTACTACCATTAAATATAAACTGACAGTAATTCATCATCATCATCATCATTAATCCTTAACCCAAGAGGTTGGGGCACCACAGTTGACTTTGCAACCAATTCTCTCCATCTTTCCCTGTTCTCTACTGCCCTTTGGGAATCTCCAAATCCCATCCCTGTCCACTCCTTAATGTTGTCCTCTCACCTCTTTTTCTGTCTGCCTCTTCTTCTACACCCTCACACTGTGCCTTGCAAGATTGTTTTTGCCAGTCCAGATGATCTTAAGACATGACCGTGCCACTTCAGTTTGCGCTTTTATACAGTGGTCAAGAGGTCTTCATAGGATCCGATGGCTCGTTGGATCCTGTTGTGGACTTCTTCATTGGTTACATGGTCAATGTATGAGATGCCCAAGATCTTGCGGTAACATCTCATTTCAAAGGTTTGAATCCTTCTTTGTAGATCTGATGTGAGTGTCCATGTTTCACAAGGATACAGAAAGATAGATATAAAATCGAGCGCATCAGCCTTATTTTGGAACCAAAAGCAATGTGGGTATCTTTCCATATTGGTCTCAACCTTGTTATTGTTGCTGTTGTCTGGGCAATCCTACAAAGTAGTTCTAGTTTGGAGCCCTCGTCTGTGATAATTGATCCCAAGTACTTAAAGCTTGTGACTCTTTCCAGCTTCTGTCCTCTGACCTTTATTTCTACACTGATGTCACTGGCGTTGTTTGTCATCAGTTTGGTTTTTTCGGCGCTAATCTCCATACCATATGCTGTGGAGGTTCTGTCAAGGCGTTCAACCAAGTCAGCCAGTTCTTTTTCATCTCCTGCTAAACCATCAATATCATCTGCGAAGCGAAGGTTGGTGATTGTTCTTCCTCCGATGCTGACAGTGCCCTTGTGGTCATGCAAGGCATCCTCTATGATCCTTTCCAGGAAAATGTTGAAGAGTGTAGGTGACAGTATACATCCCTGTCTGACTCCATCTGTTGTTCGAAACCAATCTCCTCTGCTGCCACTGATGAGGACAGCACTGGTGGCTTTGTCATAGAGGTGCTCAACAACCTGCACTAGGTTTGAGCTGATGTTCTTCCTCATAGTTGCCCATAAGGCTGCATGCCATACGCTATCAAAGGCTTTTTTTAAATCTATAAAGATGTGGTATAGATTCTGCTGGTGCTGAAGGTATTTCTCGCAAAGGTGTCTGAGATTGAAGATTTGTTCTATGGTGCTCCTTCCTGCTCGGAAGCCAGCCTGCCCTTCAGCAATAATTTTCTCTGCTTGAGGCTTTAGTCTGTTGAGAATTATCTTCAGCATGACTTTGCTCAGGTGACTAATCAAACTGATGGTTCTGTAGTTTTGGCACAGCTGTAGGTTTCCTTTCTTGGGGAACATGATGATCAAGGATTGAGTCCATGTGGTGGGCCATTTTCCTGTCTGCCATATCTTGTTGCAGATTGTTGTTAGGATTGTGACTATCTTTTCTCCTCCTGCTTGAATGAGCTCTGCTGGTATGTTGTCAATGCTGGCTGACTTTCCTTTCTTTAGTGACCTAACTGCAATTTCTACTTCTTCATGAAGAATGGCGTTGTCATCAATTCTTCTGCCTGAAGACAATTTAGTACTGCTGGATCTCCTTGGGTCTTATGATTGTACAATTCTGAGCAGTATTCTGCCCATCGCTTGAGGATCTCTTGATCTTCTGTGAGACATTTTCCTGATTTGGGCAGTGGTACAGGTCCTTTGGATTGGTACGGGATGGAATAAGACACTCCTGCCCCACCGAGTCTCCCATTATGGGTAAAATAGTGTGATGATAGCACATCATTGCTGGGTGGTAGTCCTCCTTGATGAAATCAATGGCCAGGACGGAATGGCTCCAAGATGAGCTCAACAACCATGTGCTCAGGGCCAGGGCGTGCCACATTATATCAGTGGATTTCAGCTGTGGTCATCCAGTCTGGAGAGGGATGGGCTCTGCCAGGCTGTATCTTGCCCTTGACACACCACATGAAGACAACTAACAATTCTTCCATGCCAGATCAGTCACAGCCTGGGTCAACAATGCCAGTACCTTCCGCTGCACACCCGGAAGGAGGTGACAAGTCTGCTACTGGTGCCCCCACTACCAAGATCCGTGGAAGAGACAACATCATCATCGGTACATGGAATGTTAGAACACTGAGAGCTGTGGGAAAGTTGAAAGAACTTACACATGAGTTGGAGAGGTACAAATGGAACATTATTGGTCTCTGCGAAGTGCACTGGAAAAACTTTGGTGAAATAACAGATGAAAGGCATAAGCTCTACTTCAGCGGAAGAGGGGAAAAACACAGTCATGGCGTCGGATTTCTTGTCCACAAGGGCATTGTGAACAGCATTATGTGTTGCTACCCAGTCTCAAGCAGGCTCATTACCATCCGCCTGAGGGCAACTCCCTTCAACATCACAATCATACAGGCCAATGCACCCACATCTGACTATGATGACAACGAACTGGAGAATTTTTATAACCAACAGCAAGATGTCATTAACAACTCATCCAAGAAGGACATTCTGTTTGTACAAGGAGACTGGAATGCAAAGGTGGGAGGTGATTCACAGACAAACTGGCAAAGCACCTGCAGACCCTTCTGCAATGCAGAAACAAATGAAAGAGGACTCAGGCTCTTGGAGTTTGCTACCTACAACAATCTTGTGCGAGCCAACACATTCGGCCCTCACAAAGCATCCAGAAGACGGACCTGGCACAGTCCAGATGGACAACATCAAAATGAGACTGACTACATCTTGGTGAAAAAAAGATTCTGCACAGTGCTGAATATCGCCAGAACAAGAAGTTTTCCAGAAGCAGATATTGGAAGTGACCATGATTTATTAATGACAACATTTTGCCTCCACCTGAAAATGATCAAAAAGCCTAACCAACCAAGAATCAGATTTGACCTTGAAAAATTGAAAGATCCAAAAGTCACAGAAGCCTCCCAAGCAATGATAGGTGGTAAATTTGCCCCTTTGATAACCCTGGACAGCCAAGACACTGACCTAGAGTCCTTAACAACCACATTCAACACAGCTATGACTAGCACAGCTAGCAAGATCATTGGCAAATATCGTCGAACAAAGAAACCTTGGGTTGCTACAGATGTGCTGGACCTATGTGAAAAGAAGAGAACTAAGAAAGGGAAAAAGAGATAATGAAGGAGCTAGAAAATACAGAGAGATAAACAATATGATCAGGAAAAGCACGAAAAAGGCAAAGGAATCCTGGATAGAAAGACAATGCTGCAAAATCGAAAACAGTCTGAGTAGAAATGACAGCAAAATGGTATATCAGCTGGTGAAAGATCTCACAACCCATAAACAAGGGTGTGTGTGATTTAGATTTTTAACGTAGCTTTAACAATTTTTCAGTCATATCACTACGATGTCTGCAGTGTGACAGTTTATACTGATGTTTAGCACTGGGGCATCATGACGCAGACATGTGGCATGATGTCCCACCCAGTCACATTATCCTAACACCAGGCCGACCAGTCCTAACACTAACCTCTTAATGCTGGAGCGCCAAGCGAGGCAGCTGTTAGTACCATTTTTAAAGTCTTTGGTATGACCCGGCGGGGGTTCGAACCCGCGACCTCCCGCATCCGAGGCGGACGCTCTAACCACTAGGCCACCAGAGTGGTCCATAAACAAAGGAAAACTACCACAATCCAAGACAGTAATTATACAAGTATAATTGTTTACCACATGTATGTCTAACATCATCAACATGAACAAGTATATAAACATTTTGAAAATTAAATGATAAATTTTGATACAAGATATTTCTTCCACACACACACACACACACACAGTATGACCCTGCTAATGCTCACTGTTATAACATGAATTCATAATTAACATAATCGTGGCATAACTCCCAAAATTTCATATACATGTATTTTTCTCCTACACAAAATCTTTTCTTTCTTAAAAGCACAAAAAGTAATGTGCTAAAAGTTTATTATCATTTCGAGGAAGAGATCATGTTTGAATTCTAATATAAGGCACCTGCAATTTCATAAGTATATATTTGTCTCATACAGGAAAAGTACGAAAAATAACATGTAAAAAGTTTATCCAGGGATCACACTGGGCTTCGCCAATGTCACAAAGTGGGATTTATTTTCCTTATTGGTGAAAAAATATACCATCTGCATCATTGTTCATTGTTTAAACTTGTATAAATCATGGGTTTGGAGCGAAGAAATTCACAGGCACCATGAAAGGAAGCCGCAAACTTGATATAAAATGCACTGGAATTTATCCACTGTTACAGAAAAAAATTTTTTTTCATATTGACAAGAATGACCTTTGTATGCAAGTAAAATTCCTCTTATTTTCAGTCACAGAATTAAATCCTTCAGAACACTCACATTTTCTGCCATAATCCCTGTCAGATAAAAACACATGTATTCATCATCTGTTGGCTATTTTTAAAAATTTCATGTGTTGAAGGCAGCATCACTCTGCTACTAGTGATGTCACAAAAATAAAATAAAAAAATAAATAGAAAAAAACCAGAGATCTGGTTTTTGGTCTATCCAAAAGTCATGCTACCAGGACTAGTTACAATCGACCAACCTTTGTAAGCAGGAACAGTTATGATTACAATTGACCAAATGATGGCAGATTCCTTTATTTTTAAAATGTACCCAGAATAAATAATTTTGCTGAAACTTCAAAGAAAACTGATTACTTTTGAGGCACCAATTGTTCTGTATAAATACAAAGCAAATGAATAAAAAAATCAGTCTCAATCAATGTTCTACATTAAATGTTGGCACCGCAATAAGAAAGGGACATTTGTTTGGTCGTCCAAAGCTGTCCTTTAGCAGTAACATAAAAAATACATGCACCCTTCATCAAAGAAGCCAACTACAATCTTCAATAAAAACAATGAACCTTTCATCAAGGAAGTCAGCACCAAACTTAAATAAAAGCAATGGAATCTGATGGAATGTTGCATTTTACAAAGTGACTGTAACACATCTCATTTTTGCTGGAAAAAATGTATGCTTGTAGCTGCTACCAATGGCAGCATAAAACACAAATCAAATTTCCAATCTTTTGAATCCACTGACATCTGGCCATCAAGTTAACTGAAGATGGGGTATCTTGCAAAAATACTTGTTAAACTTCTTAATTTGTTCACATGTTTTCATTCCCCTATGAATAGCCTCATCCCCTGGGTAGCCTCGGCAATATAGCTGTCTCCAGCAGACCAAAATTTAGACCAATTTAAGTACATGTACATGTAGCATGTAAACTACAGCCATGTGCTACTGGTGATAATTGCAGTGAATTGTTTAGTGACAATCAGATATAGATCAAATGAGGACTACCAATTTTTTATATATGTGTTCATTTTGTTTTCTAATGGGATGTGAGTCATACATCTTTATAACATGTGATCTATACTCAAATTCACGGATTTATTATATACATGTATGGTAATTAACAGATTATGGATTTTACTTCACAAATGTAAGTTGTCAATATACAAGTGTTCTTCAGACTAGTCTGTCCTCATTTAATGAAAAGCATGGATTTTCTAGCTGCTTTTATTACACCATCCCCTCCAAATTTTAGGTAAAAGCATCATTTTCTTCAGCTGACTAACTTGGTTGGTTATAACACAGAGATATAAGCATCATTTTCTTCAGCTGACTGACTTGGTTGGTTATAACATAGTTTGGTCTATAACACCATGTTATTGTGGGTTCACACTGTGTGTGTGTGTGTGTGTGTGTGTGTGTGTGAGTGTGTGTTTACATACATATTTACACACACATACACACAAATACACACTCTCTCTACAATAACTATTGATTTTGACTTTTTTGAGCAATAAATGTTGTATTAAATTGCCACAAGTTTACTAATCATCTAATCATCTCACCATCTTCAGTAAGTATTTCTCCAATGCGCTCACTGTAGTCAGGGGTTCCATCTTGAGATGTCGTCCATTTCTGTCAATCAACCCCATCTCCCCTTGGGCTCTTTCCAGCTGGAATCTAATTCGCCTTGTAAAGATCTGAAATGACAAATCTTGCATGTAAACAAATATGATCATATATATTCACTTACAAGTGGAGTTCAACCATACAAATTGCACAGACTGAGATCTGCCATGATATAATGAGGCGACAGATCTGGGTCTATGCAACTTGTTAGGAGTAATCAGCAGAACAAACCATACACAACCTGATCTGCTGGTATATTATGAGCAGGCAAATCAGGGTCTTATGTTGTTTGCAGTTGGACTCAACTTACAAGGGAGTAAATATGATATACAATTACCAAATGATAGTCAGATTTGGTTTATCTCTGGATCAAGAATGAAATGGTACTGATAAACTCCCCGACAGAAGGCAAAGAGTAGCAAGGTTGCTGTTAGAATATTAGTAGCAAATCTGACATGGAAAAGAAGAAAAGCAACATGATAGAAATTGATCTCAGTTGAAATTATATCAACAAGAACAAAATTTAAACAAAGACTGGTCCAGCTTTAAAAAATAACAAAAACTTTGCTGTGAGTTCAGCTATGGTCAGAGTGTAATGTGTGCCATGCTGACCCAAACTCTGGTCTACTGAAATATCAATAACACAAAGCAATCTTCATCTTAAAATATTGTGTGAGAAAGTGTAGGACTGACAGAGAGGTATGTATATTTACTGAGAATAAAAACATCCCTCAATGGGAATACCATTCTACTGGAAGAAAATAATTTCTTAGAATGCACAAATAATCTATTTCTTCTGTCTTCAATTTCTGAGTATTCAAATTATCTCAAATATTTTTCAAAAATTCCAACATACCAAATTTCTTAACAAAAATATTTGATTTGTCTGAATTAACATGTTCACAAGTGCAGTACAAACTTCTTTGTCATGGAATCATCTCTGACCATAAATGAGACATCATGGAAAGAAGATATCAGACTCTGTTAAAATATAACCACATGCTAAGTTTGGTTAAATCTATACAGTGTAATAAATATGTTTCTGACCAACTCTAATTATGAAAATGGCATCACTCAAAGAACTGGGTTAAATGATAAAAATCCATTCATACTTGTTTTTGCTATCATGCTCATATGCAGGGACAGCTTACAAACCCAAGTGAAGAGCTTTGGCATTAAAGTCACTGTCAGAATGGTGATAACCAACTTGTTTAATGAAATGCAACTAAATGGAAAGTCTGGTAAATATTCATTTGTACATGTACAAGTCACTATGTTCAAAAGCTCAGTCAAGTAAAAAACATTACCACAATGACATATAACTTTAATACAGGGTCAATTGGGTCTGGTTTTCACACTATTCCTCAAAAGTGCAAATATGTTGGTGGTCTGTTGTGCACTATTTTCATTTATAACCAATTACATATCACAATAAATGTTTCAGTTAGACAAAAACCATGCTATCATTCATTCAAGAGCAGTAGTGATGAGATTTGTTACGTGGCTACAACTGTGCCATATTAGCACTGATGAGAAGATTTGTTAAATGGCTACAACTGTGCCATAATAGCAGTGATGATGAGATTTGTTACATGGCTACAACTATGCCATACTAGCAGTGATGAGAAGATTTGTTACATGGCTAAAACTACGTCATATTAGCAGTGATGAGAAGTTTTGTTAAATGACTATAACTGTGCCATACTAGCAGTGATGAGAAGATTTGTTACATGGCTACAACTATGCCATATTAGCAGTGATGAGAAGATTTGTTAAATGGCTACAACTGTACCATACTAGCAGTGATGAGAAGATTTGTTACATGGCTACAACCATGCCATATTAGCAGTGATGAGAAGATTTGTTACATGGCTACAACTGTGCCATACTAGCAGTGATGAGAAGATTTGTTACATGGCTACAACCATGCCATATTAGCAGTGATGAGAAGATTTGTTGAATAGCTACAACTGTGCCATATTAGCAGTGATGAGAAGATTTGTTACATGGCTACAACTGTGCCATACTAGCAGTGATGAGAAGATTTGTTAAATGGCTACTTGTTAAATGGCTACAACTGTGCCATACTAGCAGTGATGAGAAGAATTGTTAAATGGCTACAACTGTGCCATACTAGCAGTGATGAGAAGATTTGTTAAATGGCTACAACTGTGCCATACTAGCAGTGATGAGAAGATTTGCTAAATGGCTAATTGTTAAATGGCTACAACTGTGCCATACTAGCAGTGATGAGAAGATTTGTTACATGGCTACTTGTTAAACTGCTACAACTGTGCCATACTAGCAGTGATGACAAGATTTGTTACATGGCTACTTGTTAAATTGCTACAACTGTGCCATACTAGCAGTGATGAGAAGATTTGTTAAATGGCTGCAACTGTGCCATACTAGCAGTGATGAGAAGATTTGTTACATGGCTACTTGTTAAATGGCTACAACTGTGCCATACAAGCAGTGATGAGAAGATTTGTTACATGGCTACTTGTTACATGGCTACAACTGTGCCATACTAGCAGTGATGAGAAGATTTGATACATGGCTACAACTGTGCCATACTAGCAGTGATGAGAATATTTGTTACATGGCTACAACTGTGCCATACTAGCAGTGATGAGAAGATTTGTTAAATGGCTACTTGTTAAATGGCTACAACTGTGCCATACTAGCAGTGATGAGAAGATTTGTTACATGGCTACTTGTTACATGGCTACAACTGTGCCATACTAGCAGTGATGAGAAGATTTGTTATATGGCTACTTGTTACATGGCTACAACTGTGCCAAACTAGCAGTGAAGAGAAGATTTGTTAAATGGCTACAACTGTGCCATACTGGCAGTGATGAGAAGATTTGTTACATAGCTACTTGTTAAATGGCTACAACTGTGTCTTACTAGCAGTGATGAGCAGATTTGTTACATGGCTACTTGTTAAATGGCTACAACTGTGCCATACTAGCAGTGATGAGAAGATTTGTTAAATGGCTACAACTGTGCCATACTAGCAGTGATGAGAAGATTTGTTAAATGGCTACTTGTTAAATGGCTACAACTGTGCCATACTAGCAGTGATGAGAAGATTTGTTACATGGCTACAACTGTGCCATACTAGCAGTGATGAGAAGATTTGTTAAATGGCAAAATGGCTACAACTGTGCCATACTAGCAGTGATGAGAAGATTTGTTACATGGCTACAACTGTGCCATACTAGCAGTGATGAGAAGATTTGTTAAATGGCAACAACTGTGCCATACAAGCAGTGATGAGAAGATTTGTTACATGGCTACAACTGTGCCATACTAGCAGTGATGAGAAGATTTGTTACATGGCTACTTGTTACATGGCTACAACTGTGTCTTACTAGCAGTGATGAGAAGATTTGTTACATGGCTACAACTGTGCCAAACTAGCAGTGAAGAGAAGATTTGTTAAATGGCTACAACTGTGCCATACTGGCACTGATGAGAAGATTTGTTACATGGCTACAACTGTGCCATACTAGCAGTGATGAGAAGATTTGTTAAATGGCTACAATTGTGCCATACTAGCAATGATGAAAAGATTTGTTACATGGCTACAACTGCCATACTAGCAGTGATGAGAAGATTTGTTAAATGGCTACTTGTTAAATGGCTACAACTGTGCCATACTAGCAGTCAGATGAACATCATTTTCAATAGAGTGACTTATGTCATGACAAGCATTTTAAGGGTTAATAGTTAAATTAAAATTGCATACTGCACAAACTACATTTTTATATGCACAACTTTAAACCAATTTGCGGGAGTTCTTGTGCATCACTGCTCTCCAAGTGCTAGAATTCATACAAATTTTGCTTGAATTTAATGCCCGGGAGTTCTTGTGCATCACTGCTCTCCAAGTGCTAGAATTCATACAAATTTTGCTTGAATTTAATGCCCTGGAAGCCTCTCTGAACATCTATATACAGCAAGAAGGCAGTTTTTAAAAAGAACAAGGTTGTTAAGGCCATATGTTTTGCAGAAGAAGCTTTGAAAAATATATCAAATTTTCATTCAGAACTACATTCAATGAAACTACAAATGCTTGATCAAAGAAGTTACTCTAGAACAAAAGTTATTCTGAAAACTTTGTTCAAAATATGTGGTTAATAAATAAGTCATGCAATTTTTCTTCTTGATTTGCACAGGAAAAATTGGGAAAGTTTTCATCTAATCCCATCTCTGGAGAAAACTCTAAAATCCTCTTGAGATAAATGAGTTAAACGATTGCCTATTATGATACTGGATCTACAAAAGTCTGACTCTGAAATTCCTTTATGCATGCATGCTTTCTGTCAAATTTGATAAAATTACACTCAGTGGGGTTTTTTTTAGAAGCCATTGAAAGATTTTTTTTTATAAATATTTTAATCATGGTGGCCATATCTGAGATGGATTGGCATCAAATGGACAAATTTGAAACACACTGATGCCAGAATGATCCCTGTAAACTCGTGCGCATTGATCAAGCAGTTCTGCTAATTTGTAAATTGCAACTGTAAATGGATGACTCAACATACTATAAGATTACCTGGACTTACGGTCAGGTGGGTGAAATAGTTATAATATGCTTTTAGTCCTGCAATATAAACAATTACCACTGTTTAGAAGAAATGGTAAATCTGAACACTGAAGATAAACTGTTTTGAACAGTATCTCAGTTATCCTCTGTCTGACATAAAAAGTTGTCAAATGTGCTATTGTTTATCTTACCTGCAATCCATACCCAGAACCATGCATGTCATAAGTGTACACTGGTAACTTCTCTATAGACTCCAGAACAGATATTAGTTTCCTAGCCAAAGCCACTCCTGGTGGGGCCCAACTTCAAACAGAAAAATTCAAACATACAGACACATAATTAAGACCAAGCTTTTTTAAATTTATGGACTGATTCAAATATGCAAATTCAGATTTTGTAAATGCCCACTATGTAAATTGTTTCAGACAATTAGTTTGTTTTGAATTTTCATATCAAGTACTTCAGGCATGTGCAACCTATGGCCCACAGGTACCGTCTGAGCTGCAGTCTGGTTATATCCAGTTACTTTTACATCATACAGGCACATTTTAAAATCGCTATCTGGCACATGCCCTAGAGGAAGTTGCACATGCACGATGTATTTGAAAAGTGACATATTTCATGTAACTAAATTTCTAAATTATGATAACACAAATTCCAAATGTCAAAATTTTAGGACATAATGTGAGCTCTTCCATGACTTTATTTTAAATGTAGGCTGCAAGTGTGTGCACATGTGAATGATAATTATACAATTACTACATACTCCAAACAGCAACAGACGCAGGGAAGTCATATACCATCCACATGATGTCAACAGAAATGGCTATTGCCAATCTATGATACAAAAATAGGTAACGGAATGAGTTCTGTTTAGCACTGTTGAATGACATGAAATATGCAAAACTGAGAATAATTAGCTTAATAAATGATACTGACTGTCAAATAAAGATATACAGCTTGTAAAAAAAAAAAAATTGCCACAGGTAATTATGTACAGTTTGTATTTTCCTTTATGTACTGCACATTCAATAAAAGAAATGAATCACATACATTTGACACAGTTCCGTATATGGAGAAATGTCCATGTATTGGTTATCTGTGCAACTTTTACAGTTTAAAAAACCCCCCAGAAATTAAAGGAATAAATAATTTGTGCTGGATTTGTAAAATTTAACAATGCAACATTTATAACAAATGAAAACATTAAAGTTTTCCCATGCATAGTGTGAAAATAAGATTAGTCTCATCTCCATTAATGTGTAGGGGTGGATATGGGCAAGGCTGAGTTATATTTACATCAGCAAACTGCTCACCATTTCTCTATTTATCATTCTAAATTTTTAGCCTTGATCAGTGGTTCCCAACCTTTGGGCTGCAAACCCCTGGGGTGTCCCAGGGTTGTTCCTAAGGTACCTAAAGTACAACTATTAGCATGTAAGGGTTCACAAAACTTTTTGGAAAATTAAGAAGGGGTTTTCACACTCAAAATGGTTGGAAACCACATACCTAGATAAACAAAATACAAATCTGCTGCACTGTTGTTTGTTTTCTTGTTATCAGCTGTATGCAATTTAGCATCAAGGTTAAAATAGTTGGTTTCTTGATAATTTCATTTGTTGCATCATGGCATCATACATTTAGTCAAAAAGTTTTTTAGATTTTGAAAGCACAACAAACTTTTGTATGTGTTCCTGTAGTGGTTTCGAAATCTAAAGAACTTTCCACATTGTTTGACACCAGAAGATCTGAGGATAGAAAGCCAGACTGGTCATTTTCCACCCTCTTGACTGCACCATTTCGCAGAATTATGTGTACCTTTTCCTTTAATTGAGACACCTTGGACTGGTGAAAGAAGATGGGTGTCTGTGATGGGGCAGATCTTCCTGGAAATGAAGCCAGCAAAAATGAAAGCCCACACTGTCCATGATGCTGACCAAAATCGCTCCAAAAAGGGTTAGACAAGTTTAAATTGGGATGCTGGGAGGAGGAAAACACTACAGGAGGGGACATAACTCCCTAGGACTGACCCCCTCTCTCCTTGGCCACTGGAAAGAATCTACAGAATGACTGGTAGGAAGAAGCTCTGAACTAAGGCTGCATGTGAAACTGCTGAGGCTGCACCTGCTTGAAGAATCTGGCAGAAGATCCCAAAGGGTGGTCAGAGTGGTCAAGTTTCTTGGCCTGTTTCAAAAGGCCCAGAGCTGCTGCCAGGGATCTGTGTTATTGATTCCTCAAATCATGTGATGCCACTGAGGGAAGAATGAGGCTTCCAAAGGGCATCTCTGCCACAAAAGGTTCAGTCCTTAAAAGGTTCTTAATGTAGTCAAGCAAGATGTTCTACGTCTCCTAGGCAGCATCCCTGCCAGTAAAGAAGCTACTCTGAGAGTGACATCAACACAGACAGCACCTAATATGGCATGTTCACTACAGCCTCCAAACTCTTAAGTGCCACTGAAGAAAATTATTCCTCCTTAAAGAAAATGAAGGAGGCCACTGAAAAGAGATCAGCATACAAAGCAATCATCAATAGAGTATGGGTTTTAATCTCCAAGGCCTCCAAGGTTAAAACTGGTAGGCAAGCCAAGGACCCAGAAGATATCCACACATGTGACACCACAGAGTCCATGGGATAGGGGGAGAGGTTCAAGAGGCCAAGCTGGCAAATAGACTGGAGACAGAAAACAGCAGCTACAGTAAACTCTCATCCCAGGAATAACCTTCACGTAAGCTCCCAAACCATCGTAGAGTGCAAGAGCTACACAAGATCTAGATGAGATGCTGTGCCAGAAGCCTCTCCAGACTGGATATAATCCTTTTGTCTTCAGAATCAAAAAATTTAGATGGCAAGTCTGGAGAAGGAGGTAGTAAACTTTGTTCACTGCCTTATCTCCCTCCTCCATCAACACCTGGCCTGACATGTTAGCTGGGGGCCCAAATGGAGGGAGAAGGATCATCGCCACCGGCTCGTCTGAGAATTCCTTTAAAATGACCTCATCATGCCGGGCCTGCACCTGATGCAAGACAGGACTGTCCCACCTGGTATCTCTTTGAAGAGGAAGGCATCAAAATGGGGTTGCCCTCATGCCAAAAAAAAAACTCATGGTGATGAGACCAAACCAATGTTTGCCTCCTAGGCAAATGGGATTGCTGATCCCTTCCAGATCATTTAGTGGTTGAGTCGCAGCCCCCTTCCTTTTTGTTGGCCAAGGCCAGAGAGGATGGAGCAGGTCTGCTGCAGGGACATCAATGGTACCATGTGGTAAAAGGAAATCTCAGTTCCTAGAAACAGGGATCCCCATATCCCCTATAGATTAAAAGGGAACATAGGTAAGGGCAATGCCAATCCAATCTCTCTCCCTAGCCTGGCAAGTCCAACCTAAATCCCTCTCACCATTAGGCTTAAATGGGGGGAGAGGCTGCTTGTCTCTAAGTGGGAGGCAAAACTTGCTCTACAGTGTTTTTGCTCCCTTAAGAGGGGCCAAGTTAAAATCCCTCACCACCAACAATAGCTTTATAACAAGTATCAAAGATCCTTCACACTCCGGTGATCTACAAACCACAGAGATCGCAGAATGTTCTTGCTCCAATGTGAGTGTAGTCTTTCCAATATTGAAATCCAGACCTCTAATGGAAATGAAGGTGGTCATTCAAAGAAGATGACGAGAAAAAAGGGTCTTTCATCTTCTCCCTGTGTGTGTGCTTACTTTCAGCAAAGTCTCACACCTTGTCCGATTAAAAACAAACTGAGCAGCTGTCCATTAAGTGGGGTGTGTGTCCCATGGGGCTCTCCTGTGCCCACGCTTGCCCACACCTTGCAACATTATAAACTCTGAAAGATAAAATTTCATGCAAAATATTAAATCTGGAACCAAAAACTGGTAGGGAATACTTACCCTAGCACCGGAATAATAAAGGGGAATACAAATTAATGAAACATCACCTGATAAGCAAGGCACTGAGAAAAAAATATAATTTATACACAGATTATGCTTAAATAAAGCATGGACTGAGAAGAACAAAGATTCCATTGAAACAAAAAGGTAAGTGAAATACCAAAAATATCTGATGAGTAATATAGCAATTTAAAATGAGCCAAATCAAAAGGATGGTATTCCATAAGTTGGATGTTACTAAAGAGTCAGACTGCAATCATGTTCTTTTAATTCTAGTCCTCCAATACTAACTGGAGGAGAGAACAATTAGCCTTGGACTGTGGACTAGAATCCCAGAAAAGGAAACCTATACAGTGGTAGTTGGTACTGTATTACTACAATTCAGTGACTGGTCAATATATCTTCTGATGATGAGCATGATATGTACTAAGCTTCACAGCAACCCAATAAAACCTGCAAGAACAGCTATATCCAAAAAATTGGGTTATACACTGCATTCATCTATATGGTAGGTTAAAAAGGGCAACAACTCTTGCGTAACTCTTGTCAAAGTTGCAGGAGCTCAAAGATCGGTCAATATGTGCATCTTTTGATGATGACCATAATGTATAGCATGTTTCATAGTGATCCATGAAGAACTGCAAGATAAGTGGCATTTTCCCAAGATTCTATCTTATACATTTTAACTGCAGGATATAAAAGGCAAAATCTTGAATACAAATTGCAAAAGCAGAGTGATTTATCGATATGCACGTCATTAAATGATGACCATAACATTTACAAAGTGTCAGGAAGATCCAATGATAATTGTGAGATTAGTTAAACACCATATCAGGTTCCAAGTCAAAAAAGGAATAACTCTTATAACAAGAGTCCCTGAAAGCGACTGATACTCTTATAGTCGAAATGAATGGATGACAAGACCATTTCTTCATTTCAACCGCTGACTTTTCAAACCATGAATATGGGAATATCAGTGATTCCTTAAAACCATCAGTTATTCTGGATTGTTATTTTAATCCAGACAAAGGGAGTAGAAACAAGTGCCCAGGTTAATGTACATAAGTGACTGAAATACAGAGGTTCCTTGCTATAATAAACCTCACTATTACAAATACACAGGTATTTGTAATGCACTTTCTGTACCATAAAACAATACAACCAAAAGATCCTTGCTGTCTTGTAACAAAAAATACCCATGGATCTCAAAAGTTTGTTATAGTGAAAATCTACAGTACCTATAGTTGCAGACATAATTGCACATATAGCACTAAATGTCTAGATGATGAAGGAATATATCACATAATATTTTTTAATACACCTATATGTAAATTACAAGAAAGCTTGTCTATGTATATCTTAATGGCCATGCTCTTACATATGTTAACAGTTATACATATTTGCGTCATATTTTAAAATCGAATCAGTCAGATTATGATATGATACGATATTAGATTTTTGTGTACTCAAACTACAATACTCTTCTTAAATTTAGAAATTGTTCCTTGAATATCAAAATTAGATTATTCAAAGCTAATTGCTGCTCAGTGTATTGTGCTCCTCTGTGAACCTCTAATTAATCCTGTATACACATTGCTCCTAAACTATTCCTCACTAATTTGGAAAAGAATTCATGGGAAAACGAAGTATTCATTTTAAGTAAAATACAAATTTCTCCAATGTGCCCCATTAAGCAAAAAGATGTTTCTTTATCCTACAACTCCTGAGATTCTTTTCAGCATTACATGTAAACAGATACTCACAGATTCCAACCAATTAATTCATCAGTGTCCATCACTGTGCTTAAAGTAACATGGCATGCTTGGTTTCACTACTTTCTTAATGGCTGCACTAAACAATTGCATGTGCAGTATGACATAAACTGTGGTAAAGCTTGAACATGCAAACAAAGGAATCTAGAAAGAGTAGTAGGTGAAATATGCTAAATTTTCCTCTGAAGTGCAGATTTATCTTTTACTTTAGGTTTTAATACAAAAAAATATCAACAGACCTAATGTGGTTTGGTAATGAATATAGAACAGCAAGAAAAAATTCCACTTTGCCTGAAAGATTTGTGTTAGCAAAATTTCTAAACTGCAGACAAGATATGCTTTAAGCAAGAAGGCATTATAAACCAGTTACAACACTTTCTCAGTACAAATGTAAGGTATCTGAAAAACAAAAAATGCAAACAATCAATCCTAAAAAAAAAAGAATTATAAAAGAAAACAGTGTCAAAAACAATTAAATTTCAACATCTATAAACCAAATGTATAATCATTTTAAGATGCTCAACAAAGCTGACAATACTGACACTGTACTTCTGATATTTCAAATGGACCCGGTTTTTGAGAATGCATCGATAAATGAGAAGATAACCACAGATGAGATAAAACAGATAATTAAATCATTGAAAAGCAGGAAAGCACCTGGATGCATGGGTGTATCAATGAATATATTAAGCCAATGAATCAATTATGCCACCCATTATATGTGAAACTTTTCAACATAATTTTTGATGCAGGATAATTACCTATCAATGGTCATTAAGAATATTTTTTTAAAAAACTTTATTTAAAAGTAAAGATTGTAAATTAGATGCCAATAATTACTGACCTAAAACACTGTTACTTTAGAAAAATGTTTACAGCCTTATTAAAAAATATGAGAATGAATCACTTTTTGAAGAAAATAATTTAAGATCAGAGGTAAAGGTCACTTTTAGGAGTGGATAATCATTGATAGACAATGTTATGATACTTCATTTACTTATCAATTTTCTAAATGTAAACAAAAGAAAATTATTTTGCATGTTTTTAAATTTTAATAATGCCTTTGATAATGTTTGGAAAGTGCGCCTTTGGGCTAATTTGTTATCCACTGGAATCACTGGAAAATGTTTTAAAGTTACAGAAACCTTTAATAAAAACATCATATTAAGTGTTAATGGTAACTATTCAGGATTTCTCCCATGTGATACTGGTGTTTGGCAAGGAGAAAATTGATTGCCATTATTGTTTTCAATTTTCATAAATAATTTAGAGACCTTTCTGAAAAGTAATAATTGCATAGACATCAAATTATATAATAATGACATGATATTTAAATGTATTGCTGCTTCTTCATGCAGATCACACTGCATTTATTGCTACCATTGAGAAAGACATAACAAAAATTATAGTTTTTCTAATTACTGTAAAACTGGAAACTGACCATCAATGTTGAGAACACATAAATTTTAGTTTTTAGTAAGGGAAGAATAATGACATAAAATTTCATATTTGATTTTTTAAAAAAACATGTGGTACATGAGCACAAATACTGGGTTTACTCTTCTTAAAAAAATATCGCCTTTATGCCAGCAAAAAGGAATTTAGTCATTATAACTAACAAAACATCATTTTTATTATACAAATACATTTATCGTCTGAATTTACCAGTCCACAGTTATCTTAAAATGTTTGATTAGACAATGCCACCTATTCTTAAATATGGTTATTAAATCTGACATTAAGTTAAAATAGACATTATTGAAAATGTATATCTTGATTTTTTTAAGGTCTAAGTGTGAAAAAAGCACTCCAAGATTTATGATCTGTTTAGAGTTAGGTTGATACTCTTTCGCTGCATGTATTAAAACATGCATGGCCAGTTTTTGGTAAAAATTGGAAACCGGGAAACAGTAGAAGATTTCATGTATTTTATATAGATACTTATTATGCAATTTACAATTTTGGCACCTCTGACAATAGATGGATTTGAAGTATAAAAATACCACAAAGAATACATAACTTACTTATGTTTCATTAACATATTTTTTTTCCACAAAGAAATATAATTGACCAATATAGACAAACCCGGAAATGTGATATGAATGACTCATCAAAAAAAGGGACAACTTAATGCTTTATTTAAAACTGAACTGGAATTAGAATATTATTCAGTAAGATTGTCAAGAAAGTTGCATAAAATACAATGTTTTGAACAAGTAATCACTGGTTTGCTATAGAAAAGGCAAACTGGGAAGAAATACCTAGACATGACAGGAAATGTGTATCGTGTAGTAGTGGGGAAATTGGTGATGAACTTCATTATTTGCTCAAGTGTCACTTGAAAAAATACTTTTGTACTAGTCCATATAAAATAAAATTTATAACACTTTTAAGTGTGAAAAATATTGGCCAACTGAAAATTGTATATAACTTTGAGCATATTCCACTAAACATTAAATAGTCCTTGTTAATCTTTCTATGTCCAGCTTTTAACATTTGTATAACCAAACATGTGTAATGCAAAAGTTACTAGATTTTCCTCATATGTCACTGGAAAGTGATGAGAGAGTCAATAAACCAATTACTGTTATGAAGCAAATAAGATATATATTCATGAGCAAAAGCAAGCAAATACAGTCAGAATAATACAGTGAAAGAGTTCTCATTCATTTACACGTGACAATTAACATCTGCTTCCTCGATGATTGCCATTCTGACATAGGTATGGTCCTTTGACACACACAGCAGCATAAATGCACCTCAGATTAAATTGAAATCACACTTAATGCTACTTAAGTTACATATATGAAATATTCAATCTACATCTATGAAATATGTAGGTTAATTACCCTAGTACAAAAAAAATTCACAATAGGGCATGAAAGGAAATCATAGGGAATCAGGATCTTACACATGGAGGTGCATTTATGTATTTATACCATAAACACGGATTCCAAAAGCTCCAGAAAGCAAATGTTTTGATAAACTTGTTGCAGTGATGTCAAAATGGATGGAACTTTTTAAATTTATATTCAAAATAACTGAACAATGCTGTAAGGGCCTGCAAATAAAAGTAGATTTATAGTAAATAGTTACAACTGATCTAATACTATTCAATGCACTACTGCCATCTGGTTTATCTTTAGACTAATCTCACAACAGAAACTTATATGGGATCCCTACATCTGGATCAAAACACCTGAATAATGCATCAAGGCCAGGGTTTGCATGTCAAGCCCAGGATCAAATTTTTTGCTGTAAAACATGTGACCTTGACTCCCAGGTCAAAAGGCTGAGCATGCACGTCTCTGAATGAATTATCTTCACTTCACAATGATGCATCCAAAGTATGAAAATATCATGGTCTGTAGGAAACATAACCAAATAACAAGCCTGAACCAAAACCTCATGGAAAATTTTCTATCACTGTGATCTTGACCCTAACGTCAAAGGGTCTAGCAAATATATTTCAGAATGAATTGTCTTAGGTTCATATTTATTCAACCCAGGTACAGTATGGAAAAAATCCATTTTAGCATTTGGGAAATAAAAGTGAAAAAAATACTTTAACCAAAACATGAACACAAAGTTCTATGTAAGACATTGACACCATAGTCAAACAGACAACGAAGTGTGTCGTAGAATTAAATGTTTTAGATTCACAATAATTTATGCCAAGTAAGATGAGGATTTATGAAAGGGTTTTATATACAGGCAAATGAAAGAAAAAAAAAACTTGAACTGAAAGATTCAAATTTTCTGACTGTGACACTGACCCGAACATAAAAGCAGCAAATGTGCTTGACACAGAATTGTCTTAGCTTCATAATGATTTATTCCAAGTATTATGAAATGTATACAAATGAAAAGGTTTATCCAAAACTTTAACAGACTCTTGCCATCTGAAATGTGACTGCTATGTCTCACTTCCCACTGTTAGCTCAACAAAAACTAGTGACTAAAGAATTACTGATCTAAATCAATATGTTTTCATGTCCATACTAAAGTAATATAGTACCGGTATTCAATCCAATACAGTCCTTAACACTATCTCTTGTGTGATAAAACCTAAACCTTCTATGCCAAGACTCAATATCAAAAGCTTTTGCTCCAATGATATTTTAGTGTTACAAGTCTGATGACACAAGGCAATTATTGGGAAACCAGAGAAGCAGTTTTAAGCAGTTATACATAATTCAATTGTGTAATAATTATTTAAAATTGGGCAAATCAAAACAAGAGTATCATAAACAGTACATTATATGCCCACCGCATAGTAAGTAATATTACCATTTTTTTAATGTAAAACTCTTTCACTGGTCAGATAACTGACCTTACGATCCAAAATAAATTGGCATCTTCCTTCTTATACACACATGCAATCCACAAAATTTGGTCAAGGAAGAAAAAAAGTTATTTTGCAGAATCCAATTTCCTGAGTCACGTATGTTTCTTCAAACTGTGGAGTATTTAAAAAGTTCTGAATATTAATGTACTGTGTAACAAATTTCTTTCTTTGTTGACAGTATGTCAATGAATGCTCTCCAATTATTCCCACTGACCTCTACACACTTTCTTAATTAACAGTATGTCAATGAATCCTCTCCAAGTACTCCCACTGACCTCTTACACACTTTCTTGGTCTGATTATCCAATTATTAAATACCTTTTTGTATTCAATTTTCATTAGGTTGTTCATACAATGGAAAAGTGCACTTCCAACCAAATGTCAGCTTTTAAACTGTCTGCACTGTAATGAATCTTTTTGATAATGAGATTGAGACAAATGATATAGAGGGTGAGGCATAGTTTGGATGCTGTAATGTTTCAGGAAGTATGTCACGATGGTATTATGCATGGATGCACTGTCATAGAGCATCTTCATCAATTGCCCCTTCATGGCAGGACTTCCCGCTCACCAATCTTGGACAAAATCTTCCAGAACATGGGCTATCTTCCACCAATTCATAACCATCTTTAAAACGATGAAACCATCACAAATTTTTAGGAAATGAAAGAGAATCGCAACTTCAAACTTTACTCAAATTGGCCTTAATATAAGTCAGTGGGTGTCCTAAGAATGCCCGAATTTTACAGCATGCTCTTTGCACAGTAGCTGAATCATCTTCTTTCTCAGAAATTCTTAGATTACTGTCATTTACGTATGTGACATCAAACATATATATCTGCAGCTGCCCAGCACACTGCATGTGCAATTGTATATCATAGCAATGTTGGAGGTCAGATTGGCACCTTCTTTATTTAGTACCAAATAAGCATCATGTCTTTAAATGAACCCATGTCAACATAAAAATCTGCTCAGAAAAAGCAGCAATAAGATTTGCAAGATTTCCACCATGGTGATCATAATGAATATTATATTTTGGCACCATTTTTATTTAGAACCATCTAAGTATCATACAAGTATTTCAGTGGCAACTCAATGTTGATATGCAAATCCATTTCTTCAGAGGAGCCACTGACCATGGCCACTATGGATATCAGATCAGCACAATTTTCATCTGTGACCAACAATACATCATGAAAAGTCTTTCTGTGAAAGAACTATTTTGATACAGCCATCCATTCAGGAGTAGTTTGACAAGATTTTCAAGATGGCTGATGTGGCAGTCATATTGCATGTCAGAGGGGCAGTATTTTTTTTTAGACCAACTTGGCCTGGGATGAATGCATGTATGAAGTTTCAATGCATTCCTCCTTGTAATCAGGAGTAGCAATAACGAACTTGTGCTAATGGGCAATAGATGGACAACAGATGGCAGACCTTTGCATAGGCTCCTTTGAACTATGACAAATATAGTTGAACTTCTATTTCTAAAAATGTGACACATTTAAAAGTTACTAGACTTTATCTAAAAATGTTTGAACATACTACACAATCTTTTGACATTTTCAAAGACTTGTGAAATATAACTGGTGAAACAGAAATCAAAAATTTTAATATACAAAGCCAGTTACAGTACTAAATTCTGCCTAACACAGACTTTCGTGTTTACTTTTATTGTCATTTGTGTTAATACGACCAGATCATACTTTTTCTACATGGAACGCATATAAAAACAACTAATGACATCACAAATGATATCATGACATGTTGTTAGGCAAATGTTTAGTGAAGGAGGATCCAGAATGTACTTGAAAGTCATTTCTTTTCAATATTCTACAGTTCTATCAAACAAAATCAAAATTATTTGTCATCTGATAAACATAATCTCACACTTGTGCTTATTCCAAATAAAATTTATTAAACTTATTTAATAACTCAAATATTATGCGCAAGTTTGTACAAGGCAGCAATTATTCAACTCCTTCAATAAATTTAATTTGCGCAATCACTTAAGATACTCAGTTCATTCATTTTCATGATTTTATGTATGCTGGCAAAGATTAATGACATTCACTATATGGGAATGACATTCCAACCAATGCTGCTAATTACAGATTCTTATGGCTTCTGGCTTAGAATTCATAAAACTTCATAAAGCAAAACAGAT
The DNA here is from genome assembly GCA_016617855.1 of Megalonaias nervosa. Lineage (NCBI taxonomy): Eukaryota > Metazoa > Mollusca > Bivalvia > Unionida > Unionidae > Megalonaias > Megalonaias nervosa. The sequence continues at coordinate 166,918 of JAECUM010000961.1, forward strand.
GCAAACTTGTATTCTTCAAGAAATCACAGATCCAGCAAAGCAGAACATTTCAAATTATGCTATGTTGGTTCTGATGACTCCATAATCACGTAAAAGTGATCAAAATCTTTAAATGGCAATTCATTGCAACGAAAACAGTACATTTAGAAATTAAAAATATAGGGGCTTGACTGCATGCTTTTGCCTTAAAGTCACTGACATCCACCAGTATAAAGTAATTTTGATGCTGCATAACTGAAGTAAAGGATTTCTTCCCAAAGGATCATGCAGAAATGCTTAATTTGCAATAAATCAAACTTTAATTAGTTTCAAAATATATTTTAGATAGCTATTATAAAAGAAAATACTAGTTACTGTACATACTTGCTCATGTTGAGTCCAAATGCAAAACACAGACCTTGAATGCGAACAAATAATGTGTCAGTAGATCAGGGTCTGTGTTGTTTGCTCTACTGATTACTCCTAAAAAAAACCACCAAGACCGATATCTGAAGCATTACATGATGGCAGATCTAGACCTGTGCAGTTTGCAGATGGACTCAAATTATAAGCTAGTATAAACAGTAATCATGTGTAGTGACTAAAGTTTAATCGGAGTACATTCAGGCAATTCCAATATGCATGAAATTCTGGCACCAACTCAGAATAAGTGTCAGTGTTTTGAAGGCACAAAGTAGTCAGAGCATATATTTTTGTACAATTATTAATAACAGCATCAGATATGCATTGTATCTGATCACAAAGTTATGAATGAATTTTAAGTCTCAATTGTTCAAGTTTTATGAACTCGCGCCAGATTATATTGAGCGAAGACCATTTTATGTGCATATGTATATACATGCAGATCAGGTCTCAGCTGCATATATAGATGCAAGTACACTTAAAGCAATAACCATCTGCTGTTATTCCAACTTACCTATCCTCAGATTGTCTAAATAGATATGTAACAAAATATTTAATAATGTCTAAATAGATGTTAACAAAATGTTTAATAATATGATTGTCTATAAAGATATGTAACAAAATGTTTAATAATATGATACTGTCTAGTTTAGCACAAAGTACAAAAATGAAAGGCAGAGCCCAGGTAAGTAAAGGTGAATTAAAAGGTCAGAGATTGCAAGCAAACGAGCATATTTGTGACAAATTCCCTTGCATTAACTGCTTTTAAAGTTTGTGACCAGAACTTTACAAAAATGATGGTCTATACAGTATGTACAACCAAACTGACATCAGATGGCACATTTGGAGAAGGCCCTGAATGGCCTCCTGAAACAGACTGTTTTTGAATTGAGGTTATTTTATTCTCTGAGGAATCAATCTTTAGGCAGGGCCTGCTTTGTTATGTGGGAAAGGACTTATCTCTCAAGTATGTCTGATTCTAAATATATCTGAGTTATTTCATAAAACTTGGATAGATATTAAATGGTGAAAAAATTCAAGCAAGAAACACGATTTATGATCCCAGAAAAAGCTGTCAATATAACAAAAGCTTAACCCCATGACCACATAGGCCCTTAACAGAGTATCTAACTCAATGGTGGGATGCTACTGGGAGTATAGGAACATTAAATGTTTTTATGTTCCAAATACAGTGTAAACTGGATGAAGAACAACTAAAATACACATTATAGACCTAACAACCCATCCAAGAATCTAGCCCAGTAGTAGTACAGTAAACATGTAATGTTACATTCTAAATATGGGCGCCTGCACATAGGGGTAAGGGAGTGGGCCCCTACCCCTTCCCCGGATTTCACCTCTAAACATGTTATGGTATACATAGGTAAAACTTAATAGCTGACCACTACATGCTTGCCCCCCCCCCTCCCCTGGACAATAATTCTGTGGGTACCCTTGATTCTAAGCAAGCAAATTCAGTGAATTTTCGTCTCCCACATGCCATCACAAAAGTTTACAATAATTAAATCTATGATCTTTAGAACTGAGAAATGTATGAAGTTACTGGGCATGCATGGAAAATAACCAAGATACATGACAATTTCAAAGGGCATCAAAGAAAAGATGCAAAAAAGGAGGAAGAACAGCTGATCAGCAACATTGACCTTGACAAAACTTTGATTCATGATGCATGAAATGGCATCAACGTGAGAAGCATAAGTGTACCATTGTTCATCCATGTACCTCAAACAACTTTTCTGATATCAAGCAGAAACAAAAGCTTCAAAATATTGACCTGTGTATGTATGTATGCACCTCAGCAGAAATGTGGTTATGTAGTACATACTAAATGTAAGGTTGTAAAAATGAAAAAATTAATTAGACAAAAATTTTGAAAGATAAACCCTTCCAAATAATATGTAACCATTCAGTACAAGATAAAATATAAAACATCAAGATGTTAGCATTCTGTAATGTATATGAAGTAACAGATAAAGATAATAAATGTAAAATCCTCAAAACATAATTAAAATTCATTGTAAATACTGCATTCCCTTCAAAAGTCCAAGATTTTTTCAGATGGTATGTCCTTAAGCAGTTGCTTCAAGTTCACATCAAAATATTTCAGTCTTGCAGGGTGGAAATTGACACCCATGACAAGAATATGCTTCACTGTCAGTGGACTCTAGGGTGGTATACATTCCTGTCAAGGTTAACTGTACAGAAGGTATGCACAAGTCAGAAATGTGTGTCCAATATGCAACCTGTACAATACCACCTCATCTCTCTGACTGGTTCTACATATGCTGTGCCACTCTCAAAAAGTTAGTTTCATGTTCTTAAGTTTGTAGGGGAGCTTTCATTCCACATATTTTGCCAACTATAAAGAACATGTTGATTTATACAATATCTGAAGTCAGTATATAGAATCTTCCGTTCAGAGACAGGTGACTGTAGGGCAGCTTTGACTGCCCTTTCATTCTCCTTTATCCAAATTATGACTAGACACCCAAAAGTACAGACTATGTTTCCCAGACTGTATGAGAACATTATGTTTCTCTAATACTGGAAATAATAATGGGTCGTCAGATTTAAGATCATGCAAGGTTTTCAATGAAGAAACAGAACCCAAAATGATGATGAAATTTGTTTTTTGAACGGTTTCAACATAGTTCAAAGCTTTGAGTATGAATGACTGTAATTTCTGCAGTAAAAATTAAGACTTTATCCAGTACATGGGTCAAGATGGTGCAAGGAGTCTTGCAATGGAAGCTTCAATGTCATCTCCTTCTTCTGAACCATCTGTATATAGTGATATATGGCTACTATATCAGGCTATTATCTTTTTGAATTTACTCTGAAATAAGGGAAGTTTCTTGAGGACTTTATGAATTTGCAAATGTTAAATATTATTTGGGTGAGATTTTGATCACCACAGTGATAATCTGGGATTACAGGTACAGAATTCTGCAATATTTCCATCTCTGATTTTTGCTGCTTCTAAATGATGATAAATTCGTATTACAAGTGGTGGACTCAAATTTGGTTTCCAAATGTACAAGGTTGGGTATTTTGGCATAAGAGCCAATTTCAATGATCTCACATAAAAAGATGGTTCACTTGTCTCAACACTGAGGCCTTCTGAAGGAGAAGTTAGTTCTACATGTACCCAGACATGGTCAAAGTCCCTGACTGTGTATTGGATCAAGCATCTGAAGATAACTTTCGGTATTAACAGATTTAAAATAGTTACATAGGAATCTTCTCTTTAAAATTTTTGACTCAGCTGAAGTTTTCAGAATAATTCTCTCGTGGGTTCTTCAAGAATGTTTCAGACAATGCATCCAAGAGTTTTGGTATGGTTGTAACATTTCATTAGTTTTGTGTAAATGCCTGGTACAGCTGCTTTTGTTCTTGTCCATTATTTTTTTGTATATCTCATACCAATTTAATAGAGCAGCACGAGTTCAACATAGAGATGTAGGATTTCCATGTTTTCCTCTTGCTCTCTCAAATGGTATGACAAGTTTTAGCTTGGTATATACGGTATTTATTCAGATTTTCAGTTATTGGATTTGCATTGAAATGTTAATGACTCTTTTTCCATTCCCTAATGACATCTTTGCATGCATCATCAAACCATGGTTTCTTGACACATTTAGGAGTTGGTAATGTATTCCCAGCAACATCCTGTAGTAGTTTTGTAAATAAGAGTAATAGGATCCATTAGACTGTCAAGGATCCATTATACTGTCAAGGATCCATTAGACTGTCAAGGATCCATTATACTGTCAAGGATCCATTACAATGTCAAGGATCCATTATACAGTCACGGATCCATTATACTGTCAAGGATCCATTACACTGTTAAAACAATCTGATGCATGATTTGACTCACTGAAGGACTGAAACATTTCCCAATCTGGATTGTTTAATTTCCATCTCTGTCCAAGCCCTTGAGGTCTGGGAATATTACCTCTCAAATATATTGGAAAGTGGGCACTACCACATAAATCGTCACCAACATACCAAGAGAATTCAAGTAAAAGAGCTGGAATGCAGATAGTCAAATCTGAGGATGAGTAGGATTCTGCGGCAGGATAAAGGTAGAATATGACTTATCATTACAAAGGCAGAGATTCTGTTTGAAACAAAGTATTCTATCTTTTTCCCTCTATCATACATATCTTTACAGTCCCAGAGTGTATGGTGACCATTAAAGTCCTCAAAGACAACAAAAGTCAGAGCAACTGTTTAAGAATATGGCCAAATCAGATTGACTGACTGGAGTGCTAGGCTGGGCATATAATGAACAAGGTGAAAAGTTTTTTATAACAACACATGAATGGTGACAACCTGTAAAGAAGTACTGAGATATATTTGGCAGTCATAATTTTATTATTTATGATGATTGACAATCCTAATGAAGCCTTATCGGTATTTCTTGAAAAGTTGGTGTACATGACAAAGTGTTTAACATTAACTCATTTTCTTATTTAAATTGGTTTTCTGAAGACAAACAGTTATTGGATCATGTTCATGACTAATTTCATCAATATTTGCCCTTAATCCTTGGCAATTTCACTGTATTAATATGTCAGGCACATTTATGAAAGTGGATGAAGTATGGGACTTCTGGAGTCTTCCTTGGTGTGATATCAGGGGTTTCTCCTGTGTCCATACTCTCCAGACTCCTGAACTTATTAAAGTGCTTGATAGGATCATTAGATCCTTTGGGACATCTAACAGATTCTTTGATTCTCTCCTTGTTTGGTTTCCAGTATGCACTACCACTGGTGCCAGCAGTCTGCTGCTCTTTTGGTGGACTGGATTTAACTGGTTTCTTTGTAGAAGAATTGGGAATCTTTTGTGATACCCTGACACTATGCCCATGAACATCAACAGTTTGCTGCTCTTGTCATGAGCTTGATTTTCATGTTTTTACGCATCAGATATCCTGATGGCCACATTGTTATACTGATTGTCTTAATTTTCTATCTCACTGTCTGTTTCATTAGCTGCTGGCGTGGGTTTCATAGCATGATGACTGTATCTGCTTTTACCTTGTGGCCATTTCTTGATGCTTTCTTCAGCTTCACTGGTATAGGGCTTAACAGCTTTGTTAAGTCAAGCTGTGACTTGCACCAATTCCCTGACCTCAAGACCGAGTGTGCCTTTCTCCTGTTTCATGTGCTGGATCTCTTTCTCTAGTTTCCACTTAGGTCAGTCTCTATAGCAGTGGTTCCCAAAGTGGGTGGTACCGCCCACTTGGGGGGGTAGGATTACCAAGGGAGGCACTAATGCTGAATAATGTTTTGTACAGGGTAAGGTAGGGGGGCACTGAGGACAACCAAGGGGGCAGTGGCCCAAAAAAGTTTGGGAACCACTGCTCTAGAGTAAGAGAAATGTTCTGCCAATTTGCACATGAGATTTTCTCTCTGTAGGATGATCCATCATGACCTTCCTGTACACATCTAGGACAGACTGGTGGTGGGGACCATATTTCTGACAGCTGAAACAACCTCAACAGATCAGGAATGAAAAGATCAACAGGATTTTTAAGAACTGAGCTTTTATGGATGGATGCAAAGTGGCACGGCAGAATGTCAGTATATAAGTGTTTATGTTAACCAACTTGCTGTTAAACTGTGTGTGTGTGTGTGTGTGTGTGTGTGTGTGTGTGTGTGTGTGTGTGTGTGTGTGTGTGTGTGTGTGTGTGTGTGTGTGTGTGTGTGTGTGATTTGAATTTTTAACACAGCTTTAACAATTTTTCAGTCATATCGCTACAATGTCTGCAGTGTGGCAGTTTATAGTGATGTCTAGCACTGAGGCATCATGCTGCAGACATGTAGTCACATTATCCTGATATTAGGCTGACCAGTCCTAACACTAACCTCTTAATGCTGAGTGTGAAGCGAGGCAGCTGTTAGTACCATTTTTTTATAAGTCTTTGGTTAGTTTTTGGTTCTCATCATGGGATACAATGATAACAAATCTTTGCCAATATCCCTAACTTGAATGTGTTTCCTCATATGAGTCATTGGTAGAATTATTCCAGGCCATTTCTTTAACTAAGTCTCACATTAACAGTTGAAGTTTTAGTTGCTTTTCCCATAATGTCTGACTATTATCTGATCACATGTGCTTCCCACCTGCCTCAAATCCCAACATGGGAATAGAGATTTATGCTCATTTAAGGCATTTCTAATGTCAGAGTTACACAGGGTAATATACTCAAGCAAAGTACAAACTTTACTCAATTGACCCTTGCCACTGGTCACTTTCAAACTGTATGCAAAACAATTAAACCAAATATCAATATAGCCCATAAAGCTTGGTATGACTGGACAATTGATCAGACCAGGCTCTTTTGACCACCTGTTAGCTTAAGTTGAGGCCAAAGTTATTTACTGCATTGAAGCAGCAACCATCTGCCTCTCCTGTATTCAACTACCAGGATTCGCTTCTCCAATGACATGGTATGCAACCCACAGCAAACAGGTTGCCTTTTATGATGTGCAGTGGTGACATACTGGAAGGGTATTGACCTGTGACCTTCACCTTGAAGATGAAACCTCAAAAGGGAAATACAACACATCTTCTGTAACAATATACACCTCTCCCTCATTATAACATGGTCGTCAGGGTCCATCACTGCCAACCACATTATGTACTGAACCAGGTTAAACTGAATACAATGATATATATGGCATTGCGATATACTTAGAATATAGTAATATACAGAATTGTGGTATAGCAGGTGAAAAGGGAATGAAATTATAAGACTAAGTTTCACCTTGTTTTCTTTCAACACTTACTGTTATACATTAGTATTAATTCGGTCAATGGGTCCATACTAATACCGCGTTATATCCAGAATCATGTTATAATGAGACATGTTATAATGGGAGAGAGATGTGTAAGTATACCAGCTTCATCCATGTACCAAGCTTCATCCATTTATTTTTAGAAGCTGTAGTAATTCAATGATTAACATGCTGGACTGGCAACCAAAAGGGTGCAGATTTGAATCCTAACATCAGATCGGCCTAAGTCAGCTACCATGGAGTTACCTTGGGCAAGACAATTTACTTCAATTGCCTTGGCATGAAATAACCTACTTGTGTTCCTCTGTTGTAAAACACCAAACCAAACAAACCACCATTTATCATAAACAACTCTTTGGTCGCAAAGCAGAAGGGCAAATGTGACTGCAACCTAAAAGACTGACCTGTGACCTTGACTGTGAAAACTGGATACCCAACATAGGTATAACATACACATCAAATTTCTTCATCTCATGTAGCTCTAAATTTTTCACTGGCAAGAGAAGTCTATCAACATATAACATGAAGACACTGACCTTAAAGATAAGACCCCAAAATGTGGTACACATCTGTTAATGATGACCAAGTTGCATTTGTTGATCAAAAACAGCTTTGAATTTAGAGAGTGTAAACGAAAGTGATGGAAAACAAAAAATTCTGAGTTGTGACCTTGACTTTGAATACAGGACTGTCAAGGTCATATAATGAACTTTCCTGTGATAAGGTACAAGTATACCAAATTTCATCCCTAAATCACAAATGGTTTTAAAGTTATGAAGTAGATGGGAAACTGAGATTGCAAGTATAAATGAGCTATGACCTTGAAGATAGAACCCCTAGTGCAGTATGTGACACATCTCTTAATTTCAAATGGCTTTAAAGTTAGAGAGCCAAAATGAAAGATGGAAAACAAAAAACTGTCATGACTTTGACCTTGTAGATAGTGCCCTCAATCTGGTATGTATCACCCTTTTTAGTGACAATGTGTATGATACCAAATTTAATCTCTAATTGTATTAAAGTTATAAAAGAGAAACAAAAATGTGACAGCCAGATGGATGAATGGACACAAGGATTCCTCCTGCCTCCATAGAAGAGGTATAAAAACTTTAATCAAAATGTATCCCCCTAATAATTCTTAACCCCATATCCCACCTATTGGTAGAATCCATGGCCAAAACTAGTACCAAAAGAAGAAGAGTATGTGATGACATTATATTCCAAGTATAAAGTTAATCAGGTAAGGGATTACTGAGCTACTAGTGCTGGAAAAAAAAATCTTCAACAAATATATGTCCCTATTAAAATTCTTGACCCCATGGCTGAACCCAGAGTCAAGAGTCAGACTGAGGGAAAAAGAGGATGTGATGATATTATATTTAAAAAAGGATGACAATCATTAAATAGGTTACTAAGCAACAAGTGCTAGAAAAAAACTTCAACCAAACCAGTCAACAAGCACACAACATATGCCAGAAGTCCCCAAATTCTGTCACAAATATGCCAATTTATCAAATTTATTTAAAATGCAATGGTGTTAAATTACTGTAAATCAAGCATGTTTTCAAGATTATCACATTTTAATGGATTTAGTAAAACAACCACATTTTCTGAAGTTTATTCACAAAAAAGATAACAATGATAAAATATGCATATTGCCCATGAGCAATCTGCAAACATATACTGATTTTTACTATATTCACAAAAATATCAGGTAAGATACTGTGATGCTGCCAGGAATTTGCTGGAGATGGACGTTCCTTCTCTTGACTTCAAAAAAGGGGTGAGTCAGAAAAATTACAAGGTGGTATAAATCTTACCGCTTAATATTGACCTTCGGTGACTGCATATGGTAATGTGAGTGCATGACATGTTATTGAAACTGTAAAGTTAAAGTTCAGACAACTGACTTTCAATGTAACATTATTATATTTCCCACATTATTGTACATATAATGCACAACATTCTTCAACTTGTTAGATTATGTTCTAACCACTGTATTGCTGGCAACTGTGGAAATATTTACTCAAATTTCATCATCTTCCTTGGGGATTCATGTCTGAGGCATAGCCAGCTCCAAAATCAGAAGCACCAATTTCCTCAGAATGTCAATTATTTCAATTCAATCTGAGGTCCCAGAGATGCATCCTAATTATTAACGGTCTCCAAGTTTTCAAAAACAAGTTCAGCATCATACGGTAATCCTTTATCAACTTATGACCCGCAATTGTCTTGAGCATGCCTAAATGGATTTAAAGTCATGTGACTGCTCAGGCAGTATAGAAGTAGTAAGGAAAGGCCATCACAAATAAAAACACCTTGGAGACAAAAGCCAAAGCAAACAACTTTACACAAAGTAAAACACAGCCAGACTTTGTTGCTATTATTTGCACACACTAGAATGATGCAGCTCAGGTTTCACTGCATGAGTTATTGTGCATAATGTAGCTAAATTCAAATCAACTGACAGTCAATGATGCATAATAAGTGCATCTGCACTGCCTTGCAGCATCACTGTATCAGGTCTGACAGTATTCTAATGAAACCTACTGTATATGAAAAGCCTATAAGGTTTTTCTTGGAAATCAAAGCCTAGGCAGAATTTCAAAAGTGACTAAAACTAAAATTTGAAGCAATGACATGCACTATGTGAAATTTTCTGCAGATTATAAGAAAAGAGATTCAAATACATAACCAGTTTTATTTACCTCTCTCTTTCTCTGAACACCAACTTGAAGAGATTTATTCTAGCTTTAGTTCTCTTTTGACTACCCTTACTGTCTTCATCTTCTATATTCTGTTAAAATATAATGAAACTCAATTACAAGAAATAATGGGTAATAGACACTATGCAAAGAAAACCATGAGTGTTTACTGTAACAAAAACACACATACACACGAACAAAAATAATGATTTCAGTTTTATACTTTTATATACCTGTAATGCTAAGGGAGCATATCCTGGACTCCTTGTCAATGCATGTTGTTCAAACACTTTCAAATGACTAGATAAAAACATACATTTTACAACCAAAAAAGCAGAATAATGTTCACTCATTGCCAGCATTGGCAGACAAAACATGGAAACAATTCAATGGATTTCAGATATTTAATACTAAAGGATAAAAAAAAACTTAAAATTTTTTTAATCACTTAACAATAGGGGTGAAATGATACACCTGTTCCTCATATATTGATATGATTCACGATGTGCAGCCTGCAATACAATACATATCGATGCACATATGAACTTGATGGCCTTTCCATCTTTGGAAGGTAGGTAGTGCCCTTTCATGTATGTTGACATTCTTGGTTGTATTTTCAGTATACAGACAATAGACAGACATATAGATATCATAAATTTATATGCAATTCTCATTGATGAGAAGATATCAACAATACTTTCAAACAGACTGCCTGTTGGTTGCAGTGAGTTTTATCCATTGTTTTAGGCCATTTAATGGTGGTTCCATTTAACTCCCATTGTTTTGTACAACATGAATGATTTGAAATTTTTTTTACCAATTTCATGTTGCAGTTACACTTGGAAAACATTAGAATGTTATAATGCAATTTCCTTGTGCAAAGAAAATCTCATCTAAACAAATCCGGGCATGGGAATACGGTTGAATTCCAAAAAAATCTATCACATTTTATTTCCTGCAGATGCAAAAGACTGCTGCAGCCACAGGTACTTGTATTTGTTAGTGAAGAAGGAAAACTACTGACTACACCCAGTCCTATTCTACAATTTTCTTTTAACTTACACAAGGTGATAAACTTGAGCAGTTTGAAATCTGCCCCATCACTCATTCTAAGCTAATTTCATTTATTCCATCAGCACCTTCATTCACTGGTTAAATATCTCTGCATAAAAAAGAGAAATTCCAAATTTTGTTTCCAATGTACAATTTAAGGAGAGATGATGACAGGATTTTATCTTAAGGGAGACCTCCTCCTTTATCAAAAAAAAAAAGGAGGGAAGGAAGAAATAGTCATAGTTCAATATTTATCTAAACTTCAATATCTGTCTCTCTTTCTTCCACTTTCTTATAGCTCTACTGAAATCAACATCTTTGACAGATGTCACCTGTAGCTGTATAAGCATTAATTTGATAATTAATTCTGAGCATACTCTGCTCCTTTTCTTTGTTATCAGTATTATTCTGTGCTTCTTTCTGAAGGGTTATATACATAACTAGCTTTGTCAGCTTGAATATGTTGGGATACTGATCTTTGTGACTGTTATGTACAATTTTCCAGAGATCATAGATATTATCTTCTTTTTACATCTGCTCAAAATAGAATTATTCATTAACATGAACTTCCTTTGTTAATCAGTAATTTACTGACTACTATGCCAAATTTCTTATCTGTTCCATAATGCTGTATATGGGTATTTAGTCCATCAATGCCTGTGCTGACAGAGGTATTAAAATAAATATCTTTACTTCTTAGTTGCATTTTGTAACCCTTATTTTATTCAATTTATCTTAACCCTGATATGGATACATGTATATGGTTTTGTAGCATATGATCTGCAGGGCGAATTTGATTAATTTAAAAAATGAAAAGTGCATTACACTTTTAAATTGTCTGTAATTTAATTAGGCTCAGTATTCTGCCCTTTGTACATTTAATTTCGAAATACCATTGAAAGGGTCATGTCATCTATTTTTTGTCCATCCAGCATGTACTTCTGACTCATATTTAACACCATTTTGGGCTCACAATCATTCACTGGTGTCTCCATTAACACTTTCCCAGCTCCAATAATCTGATATACTGCATAACATTAAAAATTACTATCATCATCACTATCATCAGCAAGTATTTGGGTTTTCTAGGAAGCCTGTATTTTAAACATGCATTTGTAAAACTTTCTTCATGAATGGTTTAAACCACGCAATAATTTTTATTCCTGGGCATGTTGTTCTAATCAAATTTAGCTTCACAACCATTCATGTCGTGCTTGACAAACCTGGACATGGAACAGATGCGACCCGAAAAAAAGATGTCTCGACAAGAATGGTTAAATAAAAATTATATATTTTGCCAGGCACATTTTCATATGTGGGACTTTCAATGAATCTGCAAGAATTTTTGCGTTTCGCTGATCTCCAAGCATGCGACTTTGTACAAATTTTGCATGATTTAAGCAATAGCACATCCAGCCAGCATCTCCATATCTAATGACTTTAATGCAAAGTCTCTCTTTTGCACTGCCAATACATCCTATTTGTCACGCAGAGAATAAGCTACATTGATTTTTGATTGGGGGTTATTGTTTAACCTGGAGCAGAACAAACAGTAACCACAAATGAGAATTCAATGTAATATATTTCAAGGTGCAACACACCGGTAGCATAGTTTTCAAATCGACCAAAGAAGTCAAGATACAATTCATTGTATAAACTTCGCGTGAAAGTGGTAATTAAATGATGAGTAAAGTACTTCATTATACACGTGGAACACATTTGGAATGTATAGTATATGCTGAACATACTTCTGGGTTAAGATAATTAGCATTAAGAGGAGGGGGTCAGATTATGAACCATGTCACTTTGTGTTAACTAGTAGATGGCGAGTGGGTATTCTCAAATAATCTTTTTCATTTTTACTAATAAACATGAGTGCCTGTGACTGCAAATGCTGTTTCAGAATGATTATAATTTTACAGAACAACAAGGTAATTAATAATAATTATTCACAACTGGTGAAGACTAGAATAACATGCATATGGTAAGTATCATTTTATATCGATTGTCTGTCTCTTGTATTGATATGTGTATCGTTTCAGCAAAACTATCAATGCATTGATATATCAATGAATCATTTCACCCCTATTTAACAATTAAAAAAACTGTTTTGATGTACAAATCTCCATCAACAGTTCAGTGTTGTGGTTACAAGTCCACTGTAACAGATCTACCAAGTGTAAAATGTAAATATTATTGTTAACACAAGATGGTATCATCAAACTTGAGGGAGAAAAAGTTGTATTCTTTGACTGTAAGTGAGAAATGTCTGAAATTATTATGTACTGAAGATAGATTGTAAGACTCCAGAAGCCTTGCTTATTTCTCTCAGTCACTACTCTACAGTAAGTATAAAGTTCCCAACAATTACATAAAATTAATCCTGTAATTATTACATATTGAAGGGTCTAAAGTGCTCTCCGTTACGAATCACTGCATCTCACCTCTGTCTGCGTGGGTTTGAGTCTTGGATTCAGCCAATGTGGGTATGTGAGAAAGCTTGCCAGTAGCTTCTCGTGGGTTGGTGGTTCTTTCCGGGGGTTTTCTGGGTTCTTCCTCCACCATTAATACTGGCCGCCATGTATAGCCTATCTTGTGCTGAAAAATGGCGTTAAACCCTACAATAACAACAACAACAACAACAAAATTACATATTGAAGATAGATGTATGAATCCAGAAGCCTTGTCAATTCATTTCAGTCAACATTCTACACTAGAAAGTTCCTAGCAATTATGTAAAATTAATTCTGAAATTATTACATACTGAAGACAGATGTAAGACTTCAGAAGACTTGCCTATTTATTTCAGTCACTACTCTACAGTGAGTGTAAAGTTCCCATCAAGTGTGTAAAATTCATTACTTCACTTTGTTCATTATGAACATGTTCCATGTTTACATGTAAGATGTACTTGACCAACTGTGTTTGTTACTGCGGATTTATTTCCTGTGAGCTATGCATTCTGATACATCAGACACAAGGTAAAACATTAGGTATATCATTAAGTGATATTACAACTGTGAAGTTCCTGAAATAAAAGATAGGTTCATAAAACATACTATCAATAACATTCTGTGATGCACCGATTCTTACATTGCTTAGGACATTGAGAAGGGTCTGAACAATCCCACTGGAGTACAACTCAAAAGCTGACACAGCATGTTCTTCCTTCAATATATTCACGAGTTCATCAAGTGCTGACCACATGTCCTCTTTCCATGTCACTTCACCATCTGCTGTCTGCAATAAGTAAACAATCAAAGGGCTGCATTAAACATTATTTATATAGATAATTTCTGTCTATATCTTTATTTTTCAAGCTTTCTTCTCTGAACTCAACAGCAACAAAACATATTTACCTGCTCCAAATATATCTCTTTTGAGACACAAACTGTGACTGGTTCAAGTCCACTACCAGCTGTCATTTAATAATCTGGCAGTTGCCATGCAGTTGTTCCGTACAATTTTACTGAAACTTTATTATCATCGATAGTCAATGATTATGACAAATCAATCATCAATTATGAAATTTCAACCAATTCCTGATGCTATTCTCAACTATCCATCTGTTTAATTACCATTTTAATACCAGAGTACAAACAGGTTGCTTTCTAAATAATTAGACATAAGCTCATTTCTTCAGCAGTCATTTTTATCTGCTTTTTGTTGTGGGTACAGTTTGCATGTAACTAAATGGACTAGACTGAATAAAAAAAAATGGTAATTTGATATGACTCTTCAAACAATAATTCAATCTGTAATGCAAGCATACAAAAATAAGCAACCACCCTATATATAATAGAATATTTGTATAAATTTTATATAAACAAGAAATAAAGCAGTCAAAAGACAGCAAAACTCACATGCATATATTAAAAGCTCAAAATAAGAAAATTATTTTGGGTATTTTACTCCCTGGAATGGAACTTAATTGTATTTTTTGTTTTAAATTTGTGGCATATCTTGTGAACACTGCAAAATACAGACTTGCAACATCAAATCAGGTCTTAATCATCAATATGCTAATCATGTCTTTAAGAATGCATCAAACTGCTTAGTGACTAGGACTAATTTGTGGTGTTCAGTTATACGATTTTACATTAGTGAACTCTCACAACTATCAATCACTGTAATTTCAAATGTTCGTGGAATATCCAAATAGCATAGTTTACATTAATCAACAGCACATTCATTAAACATGGACTGTGCTTACAACAGAAGCAATACACCAACAACTCCGGACCAACTACATAAAATTCTGTTCTTCTGATCAATCTGAATGCATATACAAATTTCATGGTGCATATTTAGGGAGCTGTTTGTATACAATAAGCAAGTACACTGCTTATAAAGAGTTTTGTGTATTTATTACGAAGATGAGTCCTATATTTTAAAATATCCAAGAAGATCAATACTGAGTGATGATAAAGACAATCCAAAGGGTTGATGGTGGTAAAGGTTAGCATTTTCCTCGAAATGGTAATACTTCTCAGGATGTATGTTCATATCCAATTTAATGACTGTACAATCCCCAGGGTCCCAAAATGTCACCTAAACATAAAAAATATACATAATCACTGATGTAAAAAGTATGCACAGTAATCTTTTTAAATCACAGTACAGTATTCCACAGGATGCATGCATATATCAAGTATCAAGGGTGTAGAAGCAATAGTGTATGAGAAATACATCTAAACAGGAAAAGTATGCATAATCACTTTAGCATCACAGTAACCTGGTTTTGGTCTGATTATGCAGTACGCTTCAAGCTACATGCATTTATCTATTTTCATGACTAAATTCGTGTCCCAGAAGTAAACCTGAGCCAGCCATTTCATACTGCTATATGTATCATGATAACTACCCTTGATATTATACATATCATGATAATTGTCCTTCATATTATACATGTCATGATAATTGCCTTTGATAATATATGTATGATGATAACTGTCCAAGATATTATAATTACAACCCTTTATATTATATATCATGATAATATCATACAAAAGCTGAAAAAATATACAAGTCCATATTTCCAAAACAAACATCTCCATATCAATGTAGGATATGCTAAATTCCCAGAACAAAGAAAAACTATTTGTTTTTCCTTTTATTGTGTCTTTCATTTAAAATGTTCACTCAACACCACTTAATCACATAAATGAGAAGGCTGCTAAGACCATCACAGCTAATGAATTTTGTTCTCTCTGAGTGCACTTTTAGGTACATGTACTTTTTTACAATTATTAGTTGCTGACATGGTCCATTCAAGACAAACACAAAAATACTGAAAGTCTGGAAACTAATCACAACATGTGCTAATGTCACTGTCCTGCCAAAATATATCTGTATTGAGCAGAATTGCAAAGGCTAAGTTGGCAGGGCACCTGCTAGGTCATATTTTGTTTTGTGTTGAGATCATTTATCCTAGGATATCTTGTGTGCAAAATTGGACAGTTAACAGATGTAAATTGTGCCTTCTTAATAGAATTTGCTTTATTGCTTATATCAAAGTCATATGCAGGCTCTTGCTTTTATATTTAATGCATGGAGGGGGAGGGGGCATTTCAGCAGAATATGATTATGTACTTTTAGGGAAGATAAATTATTCATGGAACTATTGTATGGGATAAAGTATCAGTGCAAACAAAACTTCAGCAGGAACAAATATTTACCAGACCAATCAAAATGTACATATCTTTTATCATACAAAATACTTTCAAGTATTAATCCCTGTCATCACATGACAGACTAAACTAAAATTCTTAGAATTTACTAATATAGTATGTAGAAATTAATTAGGTAAATATAGTGGGTTGATGGAAACAGTCTGTCAACTTGCCAAACCCTTCAGGGATTTCTAAGAGTTGCATTGTTTTGGATTTTTATTGTGTATGACCCCTTTGCCAGATCTAAAAAATGAATTTGGGAAACAATATTTAGTTTTATATGGTCACATGACCAGTCCTACCTGTCCTCAAAATGTTGGTGGGACTGGTCAATTTTTCAGTTTGACATGTTTCTGCTAGAAAAATGAGAACAACACTGATAACTGGAAGAAACTGAGAAAATGTATCATCCAATGGTAACTTTAGCTTTTCTGATGTAGACTATCACACAAATGCTGAAATTAGGAAATGTTAACTGGGTCAAATGAACAAAATTCTCTCAAACATCTTTTTTAGAACCTGCAAAGGTATTCTGATGAGAGTCAACAATACATATTTAGTAAAAATATAACTGAGCAGAAATCCCAAAAGTGATTAATATGTTATAAGGGATTTTGTTGTTTATTTCTTTCAACAGGCAGAAAGACATGAAATTGTACAAAAATCCAGTTGAAATAACTTGAAGCAGAAATTCTTAAGGGGATTAATTTGTTATAAGAGGCCTTATTGTTTACTTAATTCAAAGGGAGGCAAAGATAACAAAAAAAACATACTTCTGGACAGTTTGTATCATTAGTCACATTTCATTCTATCTCTCTGTATCAATAGGTACAGTTTGTATCTTGATACACTATAAATACTGTGATGCATCGACTGTGCCAAATGTAAAGAGTGTACATGGTCATTTGTAGTATGAAAAGTAGGTCGCTGACGGTATAACTCAAGCTCTTCTGCAATAAGAGCAGGACAAGTGTTTTAATTTCCAAGCCTATGGAAATAAGTATCTATCTCTATATACCTAACCATCCATCTACCTATCCATACATCCATACATCTTTTAAAATCTAGATTATCTGATTAATATCATGCATGCAAACCTCTTGCACCTATTTTTTTATAAGACTTTGTTCTTATGACTAAAGGACTGAAAGGTTGAAAGAGCTCTCAAAATTAATACTTGAAATGAAATTTGTTATGCGAGGAGCTACAGGAATTATTAAATACCTTGACCTGTGTGATCTGCTTGGCACATGCTGCCTCCAGCTGCTGTACAATTGTTCTCATTTTGTACACAACACTGCGGGGCAGGGCCTCGGCTGACATGAAATACTGCTCATAAATCTCACGGGCCAGACTCTTCACCTGCAATTAGATCCAAGTTGTTGAAACATCTTTCCATTTTGACAATTTAGGTTCTCATACCCTAAGGTTGATTCATATCACATTTTCCATGATGTTTAGATGCTGACTCTGACTACTCCCACTGATGAGATGCAAGTCAATCCTATGTTACCTACACCGACTTGAAATTCCATCTCCACACTCTTCCAAAGGTTGTTCCTATTCACAACTGGGTGCAAAGGTGTAATAGGGAAAAACTGACTTCCTGATGGACACACAGCAGCATTAACCCTGTCTTGACTCCAAATCCTCACCCTATAATCCTGAGTCTGCAGTGCAAACCTCCAGAATAACCTGCCTATCCATTAAGAATATGCTCCAATGTAAAACTTTACTAAAGTTTATTGACTCTACTAAAGCATGTACAAGTACTGGTACAGATTTCTAATCTAAAAAATGCATAATGACATTTCATCCAGTCCACTGTCCACATTCACTCATGGAATCTTCCCATGTAAAAACAAAAGTATAAAAGAACTTTGAACAACTGTCACCCTTCTTATTTAGTATATACCAACTAATGCTATACTGAAATACAGTTCAAGAATTCTGTCGGTCTGCAGGTCTCACCTATGTGAAAACCGTCTAAAAATCTGGGTATCATGACTGATTTCTAGGATATTCATTTTAATAGGCATGATTCCATACTAACTACCTACTAACTTGTCCTCCGATAGGTGCTTTAAGGGAACCAGATCTCAACATATAACCAGGACTGTTTTCTATGCCTTCTAAAGTTGGACTATGACAACCAATTTAAGGGCTACTCTGGAAATGGGGGGAGGGTCAAAGAAGAACTGTACATCACATTTTCATTGGACTGGTCAATGCTGAGCACTTAGATTAATCTGGATTTCCTATCATCACCTGTACATAATTAATTTAAGTGCCTACTGACTTCCTTTTGCCAACACCTTCAGAAACAGTGCAAAACTCAAACTCATTAACTCCAAGATCAAATATTAAACTTCATGTACTATTTTAATGAAATCTGACCAACTGGAAAAGAAAGAAAAGAGAAATCATGACAATTCTAAATGTGTAATTATGTTCTAAATGCATTAATCAAGCATCAAAGTTTTATTTCTTTGAGCTTCAGTTTTGTGTTCTAGATTCAAGAATTTTTAAACATTCATGGTATTTAAAAAGACATATAAATAAAAAAAAAAGAAAAATGAGAGCTCAACGTAAGCTTGCAAAAACAACAGACCATCAGAACATACCTTAGCTCGCAAAGCATCCACTTTTGATCTGAATTTCTTGCTCTTTTTTCCACCCCAGCCTGAGATGAATTCTGGTCCTAGTGAGGTCTCAGCAGTAAAAGAGTGCTTAGTGCCCCTGTTGGACTCGAATACAAAACCAGGAAGATCTTCTTTGAGTATTGTGGCTTGCTGTAAGCAAACAGGAAAACAAAAATTAATTATTTTTGGAAATTTTATTTCTCTGATAATACTCATTCACATTAATGTTAGGAAATAAACTCCACTACCTCTCATTTCCAGCCCTCCTAGAAAGATATATATATATATATATATATATATATATATATATATATATATATCGCTTGGACATCGAGAAAACAGCTGGGGGGGGTCGGGGTTAGGGAACTTTGGTTTTTAATGACTGAATCCTCATTTTACATTCACATCGAAAATAACTTTTAATAACGCACTTTTTCTAATGAAGTTGTTCGTTATTCTGTTTAAATAACATTTATTTTCAAAATGTCCAACATGTGAAAGATGGTTCCAACTGGTTTCAACAACCATTACGTTTACACGAAAACGTGTGTATTACGTCACTGCTTTTTGTTTTCTTGATGAGTTTGGTTCCTGAAGTGGTATGGCATTGTATCCTGATAAATTGGGAGTGAAAAGAGCAGGGAACTAGACTAACTGTTGATACACCACCAAACAAGATTCCTTTTGTTCAAAAAGCAAGTGAAATTTTCATGAGACAATTGTCTGCGTCGAATCTCAATCTTTGTGCTGTTCAATTAGTACAGTATTGATATCGTGGTTTCGTTGGAAGTAATAATGAAACTTTTTATCATTCTTGAGGATATCTCAAAGTGCCAGTTCAAGAATTCTCTGAAACTTGCATGCCCACAATGGTCCATATCTGTGAAACCAAGCTCTTTATTTTACGAAGTATAGGATTCTTTTCACTTGGTAACCGTGCTATCTTTGATCAGTTACCAATGAGTCGGTTAATTTAAGGTAGTTTAAGTTACATACACAATAACATTTATAACAGTGTTCAACTGATCAACTGAAGCGAGTTCATCCGACATACGACCGGGGCAGTAGGATTTTTGTGCCTTTTAACTTTTCTTTTATTTCACCTCCATTATTTGATTCAAAAGACAGAATTAACGTTATAATGCAAAGGAGGTCAGCTTTTAATTCAGTGCAACAATGCAACAAATACTTCTGCAAGTCAGTTATCAAAACATGGTCGGCACCTAAATAGGTTCTCAGAGAAATGCTCACGGACATAACTGTTACGGCAGATTGACACATTTTACGTTTAATTACAAGAGGACACATTGCATTTATGATGATTACAGTTAAAAGGAACTAGAAGATAGAACTAGAACACAAATTTCAATTGATAAAAAAATTATTTTATTTGTATTTATTTATTAAAGTACTGCCTCCACTCGGTGTAAGTGACATTTTGATTATCAAAATTTCCTTACATATCGTTAACTGCGGTGTGCTAGGAATGTCACTTGGAAAGAAAATGTAAAAAAATTGTACGACTTATTTTTAAATTTGGTATTTCATAATGTTGATTAAAATTTCCAGGTCCTATCTACCATTTTCGACAATAAAACAAGCAATATATCAAAGTTTTTGTAGCTAATTTTGATCGCGATTTCCATATAAAGTTTATAAAATAGGGATCTATTTTGGGGTAATTTCTGGTTTTAAAAAATGGGATCCACGCCTGACCCCGCGTTATAAGCGGGTTCACGAGTTATCAGGGCGCGAGTTATCGAGGGTGTGTATGTATATGTGTGTATGTATATGTATGTATGTGTATATATATATATATATATATATATATATATATATATATATATATATATATATATATATATATATACACACACATATACACACACACACACACACACATATATATATATATATATATATATATATATATATATAGATATATACACAAAAGGAAGAAACTCTTTACTTCCCCTTACCACCATTAGGAAGTTACCCATCAACTGGATGCTTACCAGTTTAAATAAAGCGATACACGAACAGGTATGCATGCATTTGCAGGGAGGTGTGGGAGGGTTTAAAAGTAATGTAATTGGCTCAATATTCTTACAGAAACACCATTTATAAAAATTTTTACTTTCTTTGTTGAATACATTCCCCAATTACATTAGCCTTTGGACAACAGGTAATAGGACAATGCATGTGCATGAAACCCTACCACAGGAACCTATCATGGGAAGAAGGGCTGGATTTCCTCTTTACTTCCCCTTACCACCATTAGGAAGTTACCCATCAACTGGATGCTTACCAGTTTAAATAAAGCGATACACGAACAGGTATGCATGCATTTGCAGGGAGGTGTGGGAGGGTTTAAAAGTAATGTAATTGGCTCAATATTCTTACAGAAACACCATTTATAAAAATTTTTACTTTCTTTGTTGAATACATTCCCCAATTACATTAGCCTTTGGACAACAGGTAATAGGACAATGCATGTGCATGAAACCCTACCACAGGAACCTATCATGGGAAGAAGGGCTGGATTTCCATATGTACGAAAAACTTCTCTCCTAACATGACAGCAAATGCAATGGTCACATAACCCATGATGACAATAAACATATATGATGGTGAGAATGTCTTTTCCTTACCAAGAAAATATCCAGGTGAATCCAGTGAAACCACAAAACCCATGCCAATACATTGTGCTCTTGTAGCTAGATATGTTGGCCATCTGGGATGTAGCCATTTGACCCACTTTACTGAATTCTCTCTGTGTGACATTAGATCTCTGGAACAATAAAACTCGAGAATGCTGACTAAGCATGCCAACCAACAGCTTTAATGATGTCTTGGACTTAATCACTGCATATGAATGCATGACTAAGAGATTGCTCAGATCTCATTATCTCAAATTTCATAAGGCATATGTGGCCATGTGAGACCTCGCAGAATGCTGAGCAAATTCCCTATTTTAGCCATGATGCCAGGGCTTGAGGAGTTGTATCCTCTTCCTGGCCTTCACCTGAAGATAGATGTTGCCAGGCCCATGACCTTTCTTCATACATCTCAAATAGTGCTTGAGAACATGAATCAGTTCTTGCCTCTTTGCCTTTCTCGAGACATCAACCAAGGACAGGAAGCAAATAACCACCTTTTGGTTGCCTGGTGATGGTAATCATTTCTCTGCTATGAAAGCATGGCTTGCAAACTCTCTCCACTCCCGACTTGCAGAGTAATGAACATATCTCCTTCTGCAAGATTTCTGCCTTCTTTAGATCAGACACATGAACATCATTGCAGGGGAAGATGAGAATGAGAAGGGGCTGAATAAACAAACTCTAAAGCACCTCCAAAACAACTTGGATCACCCCTTCACTTTGCAGCAAAAGGTCCATCCAAGACTGCCAAAAAAAAATGAATCTGGTGCCTACAGGCATGTCATCAGCACAAGACCACAATGCCAAGTCAGCAACAATTGTTAGGAGGCTTGGAGGATAAACCTGACTCCTTATCCCCTCTACTGAATTTCCTCCTGAATTGAGAGGTCTGTTGCCACCTGAAATTAGACTAAGGTCAAAACTATTGCTGTTGGGCAGTGTTCAATCTCCTTTATTTCTACCACCAAACTGCAGTGACATACCAAAGGGCATAGTATGATGTGAGTTCAGTGAAAACAAGTGGAGATAGATGTCTCCTCTAACAAGATCCACTGCCTGAATTTTCAGCAAAGCAAAATACTGCTATTGATGCCAGATGAAGCACAAACGAAGTTGCCACCATATTCCACACTAGCATGCAGCTGGCAAGAAAATATGCTGAACTATCTTGTAAAACAGCAAGGTTGCCATGTTAACCATCACAATGTTGTTGTCCAAGGTCAGAAACTCAGTACTATATGTATCCAAGTACATGTGGTACCAATATGACCAGAAAGATTATGGTCAACATGTTTACCGATGAAATTAAAACCTTAAGAGTTCCCCTGGTCTCCAATCTTGTCAGACAGTTGTTGTTGTTTTGGGTTTAAAACCATTTTCAACACAAGATAGGCTATACACGGCAGCCTGTACATCTGGTGAAGGAAGAACTGGAAAAATCCCATGAAGAACAACCTACCCATGAGAAGCTAATGGCATGCTTTCTCACATACCCATGCTGGCCAAGCCTGGGACTTGAACCCACACAGATAGAGGGGAGATGCTGGATATGTGTCTATAAGGGCAAGTGTCTTAGACCACTCTGCCAACTGGGGTCCTGTCCTGTCAGGTGGGGTTGGAGTATGTTACTTGATCAAGGTTGCAAAAGCCAGTCCTAGCAATCACTGTACTCCTCTAGCATCATTTGCATGTCTGAATAGAACATAACCATCAGCGTGGATGAGGCAGTGCTACTGTCCTCTGTAGCATCATATCTATTCAATGGATACACCATGAATAACTATTTTGCCACTTGAACTGATGGCCAGGTCTTCTTGTAATTCTTTAAACCAGTCCCCAAACCTGTATTGATACAGGGGCTCATATCGTTTCTTAATATATAATACAAGGGACACCAATTTCTCATTTCAGCTCTTAGATTCAACAATCTGGACAACAAATTTGGCTTAAAACAAATAGCAGTCCGTTTTCTAATCCAGGTTTTCTTCGAGTATTCCTACCCCCGTTTTCATATTTGGACATTCAGGTTGGGGTGTGGTGTCATTGCAAATGCATATCGAAAATATTGGAATTTGCCGCCACTGTGCGGTAGCGACATATGGTAGTCGCTTACCATCAGGCCTAGAAAATTCAACTTATGTTATATCGACTTACACCTGCATGAAATCAATAGAAAAATGATTTATTTTCTCAGAAATGGCAAGTATTATAATCGTTATGTCTTTAATCCGCTGACAGACTAGACAAAACTACGGCATACATGAAACCTGACCTGGTACTCGCCATTTGCATGACTAGTCGCATCACTTCACAAATCTCAAACGATGACATCGGAAATCCAATAGTCACGTGATATCAACAACAAACTCCTTTTTAATGTTGTTGTACAGAAATTCAATTATATTAAATGAAAGTCAGATACTTTTTGTAAAACCAGCAATTTGGCCAGTCTGATTTACCAAGCAGAGTGCACATGTTAACATGGCAGTCATGTGATACAACAAAACACCAGAAGTTGTTATCGTAATATATAAATATGGAAAATTTTGTGTTCTTTCATTTTTTTAATTTTTATTACAACCAGTATACGACTTTCATTTAATATTTTTTTTCCCTCAACAACATTTGAAAATGTGGGTTGTTAGATTTGTGTACTCATGCGACTAGCAATGAAAATCATGAGTACCAGGTTACATTTCATCAACGCTGTAGTTTTAACTTGTCTTTCAGCAGATTAAAGACATAACGATTTTAATACTCACAATTTCTGAGAAAATAAGTAATTTTCATATCGATTTCATATATGTATCACTCGATCTAACAACGTTTAAAGTTTGCTAGGCCAACCAGTAAGCGGCTACACTTTGCCACCACCATGTTGGCCTCTTGTGATGCAATACTGGTTTTCATACCTTCCACGTAAGGAAAAATACGGACATGTAGCTGACTGAAAATAAAAGTCTACTAAACAAATCTAATCCACTGAGTGTTTGGATTGACTCAGCATATATGTTTATTGCAAACAAACAAATGATCCATACTGCACCCTCCGAATATTCTGGTTAGAATTCGATAAATTTAACTCACGATCACTTTAGTTACGACTCAATTACGTGATTGTTTTGGGCATCAATTGGTGGCTGAAAATTCCCAGGTTCTTCCCGACTTGCATCAATATTCGCGAAATTCAAGGACTTTTTACCATCAGGAAAAAAATTATCATTTCTCCTGACTTTTTCCCAATTTCCTGGGAGAGTGGGAACCCTGGCAACATCACAACGTGATGACCTTTAGTCACTAGTTAAAGGTACTGACAGCTGGACTTTCTGGTTGACAGCTGGAACAGAGGCATACAGCACAGGAGGATGTAAATACAGATCATCAACTCCCAAAACATACATCATGCAGCAAGATTGACAGGCCTCAAGGCCGTACTCTTGCATACAAGGGTATTTATGCCCACTGGGCTGCTGAAATAAGGGAGATCACTCTTCAGTTACTTCCAAGCCACTAGTGGAGATTTGCCTCAGAGGTAGGAACAAACATTCCCTGAGGCTAGCAACTGCACTGTCACCCCTTTACTCTTTGCCGATGATTGTTCATGCTTTCCTGCAAAACTGAAGACAAAATTCCTTCTGACCACACTACACATAAATTGCAGGTCGAAGATGAACACCACTTTGTGCAAGAAAGTTTAATGATATCCTCAATGGCTTTAAACTCTTGCACATGGCACATTATATCATCCTTGTTCAACTGAAAAGACAAGAATAAAAGTTTTAGAAAATAACAACCTGAAAGTGTATGCATATAACATAAACATGTTATTCAAACAAGCAAAAATCGCAGGCAATGTACATGAAAACAACAAACAATGAACACCCAAGGTCATAATTAAAAAGTTCACATTTGTCAAACAATTCACACAAGTACTGATCAAAATTCAAAATACTGACAGCAACATGTAGCAAATATATTACTACAAAATACTATACAGACTTTCTAGATGGAAGGGTCAAAATAATGAAGACACCCTTGAATCTGGCTTATAATGGTAAACATCCAGTTGATGGGTAGCAATCTAGCAGGTGGTAAATGGAGGAAATGGGTAAGAGTTTCTTCCCTTTGTCTCTTCTGCACATAGATGGGAATCTTTTTCATTCCATGAGGGCAGGATTTAAGAAGTAGCAGAGTTTATTTCTTAGTGTCAATGTGACCAAAGAATGTATTCGATGGAGACAGCTGCATACAGAACTGATATCAAATGAGTACGATCTGATGGTGCCATTAAACAAATAACCAACAAATGATAAAAATGTCATCTATACAGATTTTTAATTGAAAAAATTTCTTCATGTACTGATCAATTCAAATCCAAGCAGCATTTGAAGGCAAATGATGCAAAACAAAGTAACAGCAATTTCCGTATCAAAATGACATACAGCAGTGATTCCCAACCTTTTTAAGTATAAGGATCCCTTCTTAACATAAAAATAGTTTGCAGATCCCCAGATCCTAATAGCTGTACTTTTAGGCTCCCACAGAATAACCCTGTGGCACTGGAGTCAACAGCCCACAGGTTGGGAATCACTGACATACAGCACAATGTGGCAACTGTTGTGTCTCATCTCATGCATCATCTGCTGCTGTAAAAGCAAAATGGGCTTTAGAAAGAATTGGTACTTACAACAGGATTTTACCTATAGACATACTTACATGCTGTCCATCTGAGTTATGAATCTGAACCTCTCCATCCTTTTTACACATCATGGACCAGTTTCCCACCACAAGCCTAGTGGAGCTTGGATGGGACAACATTGGTTGACTAGGAGTGCCCTGTTTTATTTGGCTCTTAGCTCTTTGAAGTTTCTCCAAAAATTCACCCCTGTTTTCTGAACTGTCTGAGCCCCCTTCTGGGCTTCCACTAGAATACATTGTGGCTAGTTTGCTGTCTAGTATAAATCTAAACCATCCATTGCTCCCATTTGATAGTTCTAGAGCAGCAGCATCACTCCATAGATACAAACAGTCTCTACCACGCACTGAACACCAGTCTTTCCAGTGATAAGGTTTCCCTTGAACAATCTCTGTTGCATCCTCCATGGTAGCTTCTTCTTCCTCCTGCATGTATACCATTATTGGGAGGTTTTAAATATTATTTATCTAAAATCTTCATGGACAACTTACTGGTACTGTACTGTGCAAGTGTTTCCATTTGAAGTGCTCTCAGATATAAAGAAAACTATAACACCTGGAGGAAACCATCTTTGCACATACATAACACGAGACCTAACTTCCAACAAAGGAGGAGCAAAGCAAATGTGTTCTTACAACACTATGCTATCCAGGCCACAATTCGTTACATATGAACTTAATTTAACCTATCAAAACTGTTATAAAAAAACTTTCCTATGATTAAATACAAGCAAGATATGGTGGAAAGCATTTTCCAAAACATATTTACATAGCCTGAAAATTAAATTACTTTAATCACTTAATAATCAACAGAGATAAGACATCAGTGATCACTCAAAAGATGCTTCTGTTTAAATGCAACCTTCCCTTTGATTAATATAACTTGCTCAAAAAACCTTTCCATGTCCTGCATGACGCATCAAGAGTCCTGTATTTTTAACTGAGCTGAGTAACATTAGAAGTTTTCATAATTTTTATTATTTAGCAGGCAAGTTAAGAATATTAAAAATAACATAAGAATTTCTTCAGAATTATTTTCTGACCACCTGGATTAATTGTTCACTTTTCCTTTCTTTTCATAATGGGTTTTTCTTTTTTCTTTCTTTTCATAATGTAATGATCTACCTTATCACCTTTCTATCATAAATATTTCTTAACTACATGATGCTGATTTATAACTAAACTATACCAAAATATTAGGATCTGTGAAACACTATCTTCATATGGAGACTCTTTTTAATGTCCCTGTTAATGAAAACAATCAAATTGAAACAATAAGCACCATAATGACCTTTTCCTCTTTGGCCACTGCCCCTTCCTCCGAGTCCAATGCACCTGCCAAAACATGGACCTTGCCAAAAAGTCCAAGCCTAGCAAAGTGGTCAATGAAAAGATCTCCTCCTTCCTTCATCAAGTCCTGAAGAATCTGCAGTACTATCAGATGACCTTCATCATCATCCTGAGAAGACAAGAAAAGGCTAACAGTGATTTAAGCCAACACTTTACTTATTTCATGTCATTTATACTTTAGGCCTTAACAGTGATTTAAGCCAACACTTACTTATTTCATGTCATTTATACTTTAGGCCTTAACAGTGATTTAAGCCAACACTTACTTATTTCATGTCATTTATACTTTAGGCCTTAACAGTGATTTAAGCCAACACTTACTTATTTCATGTCATTTATACTTTAGGCCTTAACAGTGATTTAAGCCAACACTTACTTATTTCATGTCATTTATACTTTAGGCCTTAACAGTGATTTAAGCCAACACTTACTTATTTCATGTCATTTATACTTTAGGCCTTAACAGTGATTTAAGCCAACACTTACTTATTTCATGTCATTTATACTTTAGGTCTTAACAGCCTACATCACATACTTTTGATGAATCTGATTCTTGTGTGAGCATAGAGAAAAACACTGACTCTTATGAGGCATTGATTTTTGCATGTGCCAAAATCTATAGATATATTTATACCACATACATTAAAAATAACATGGCATTTAAAGTGTTGGTATAAAGTAATCTGATATACCAATACCACTGGTATATCAAATTGTGATCCGCCCATGGCGCAATAATACGCATATATAAACATTCTAGCGACCATCTGCAGTTGATTCTAGATCAATGATGAATTTCCACACATTAATCATAGTGACATATGAAAATAACGATGAAAAGTATTAATAATCCTTGTTTTCTAAATGAATTTCATAAGGTACACATTTTCATCACAATCCTTTCTGCTTTCTGTTCCCCCTCCCCTCTCATGCATAACGGACAAACTACGCAGAAATGTGGAGTGAGAGAGAAAAGGAATTTGGGCTGGATTAAAATCGTGATATAGAAATTACACCAAGTAACCTACAAGAATATGTTTCATCATAACGATATGTGTGCACTTTCCTTGGGATATATCTACAGTGTTTATCAATGACACAAAGTTGCAAACCAAGTCGACATTATAGAGTAAATTCCTCAGTTACGTGGTACACATACTGTAATGTTTACCATCGTAGCAAGATACAGTCTAATATCTATGTAATGATGAACATAGAGGATTTTTGGTTGTGTCATCCCACAATATCTCTAGACTTATGAATGACAGTAAAAGTTAAGTCAAACCGACCAATGGATGAGAGAGAGAGAGAGAGAGAGAGAGAGATAGAGAGAGAAAGACAGAGAGAGTGAGAGTTTATTGTTGGTGGTACTGTTACTAGAGCAGAATGACTTTGATCAACTGTAAATATATTAAAATATATTAATTACCTCTTGTTGGTTCATCATTTTGCTTAGTTTCTATTCCACATTAATTTCCATGCGCCGGTACGTGAATGGCAAAGCTAACCATGTTTTCTTTGTAGTGCTCTACTTTTATCATTAAAACCATCTTTCATGTTTATATCATAAGTATGTATTATACTGATTTAATTGATGTGAAGAAAAATAGAAACTAAAAAAGAAAACAATCAACTTATCAATATTTAAAGGTAATTGTGAATAGCCACAAAAGGCATAAAACTACATTTTGTAGCGGACACACTTGGAGATGTGAGGAGTTATTTATTCGGTCAATACACAGCTGCCTGTAGTAAATCTTAACTCCATTCAAAGGGTAAATATATGTATTTGTATGTGATATAAATAAAATATATGTACAGTATGTACGTTGTATCAATGATATACCACTCGTATAAATTTTTCATTAAAAGGAAACTTGGCAAGCCTCATATCCTTTTAATGAAAAATTTATACATCTTGTGGTATATCATTGATACAGCATACATACTATATATATATATATATATATATATATATATACACACACACACACATATATAATCTATCTGTCTTTCTGCTTTTCATTACATCATTTTGGAACACAAAAATTAATGTTCTGTACATTACCATTACATAATAAAAATATGCAAAGGTGTCACATACTGTGCCATTATGTAAGGAAAACTTGGCAATCAGGTTCAGTTTTATAATGATTCACACATTTTATTAAATGACACTGTCAGCTTTTGATTACAAATATTGACCCCTTGAGAATATGCAACTATTTCAAATGACAAACATCTTTTTACAACACTGCATTTTATTGAATCACCAAGTGCACCAACATAACAGGATTACATAAGAGATTGCAACTGTGAAAACAGGAATTTATCTTTTGATATTTACATCTTTTTCACATTATTATTTCAATTCTACCATGAAAAAAAGAAACAATTTTCGCTTATGTGCATCAATCACACTCTGTTTACTGAATACAACAGCAAGTACTGTAGTCAACAATTGGCTGTACACTGTTACTACTGTTGATATGTGCCTCCACAAGAAGTATCTATTGTGAGAGATAAGATGAAAATGGTTTTAGAATTTAAAATATACACTGATAACTAGTGGCAAACAAGAAGAGTATGGAAACCCATCTAATAGGTTTGATATATACCAAATGTCATCATGAGAGAAGTAAAATCCAAATGGACAGCTACATACCTCATTATCCAAAACTACAGCAAGGACTTCTGTTAAAGATGAAGCAAAATTGGTATTGGATGTTCCCACATTACAAACATCCTCCAGTAAGGGTGGTGTTATGTAATGAATCATCTTCTTGATCAGTGATAAACTAGACTTCCTGTGGAAACCATGAAAAAAAAAGAACGGAAAATCATTCAAATCTGTTGCAAAGTCTTCAAACTTCTGGAATTACCATGTTTATCTGCAGCAAATTTTCAATGGGGTGAAAAACAGCAATAAAAAACACTAGAAAACTAAACACAAAGTCTACAACCTTGCTAGAGTGGACAACACTCAACTAAGGACACGACACTACAACTTCTATTTATACAAAAAAAGGCAATTCTTTTATCATACCATTTCTGGTACAATTTACATATAAGGAGTTCTATATAGTGAAACCCATACAGATTCAAACTGTCAGAAGAATTAGGTTTCAGCAAGAGTCTAAACATGACCCAAAAAGACTACTACATTTCCCTAAGCTCACATTATTTGTATTTTATACCCTGAATATTACACAAGCTCATGATAAATTTGGAAATTTTAAAGCATGATATGATTACTTCTGTCACTGAGTGCTTATGGAATATCCCCTGCACGAGGAACATCTACAGAAAGTGAGAGCACTAGACAAGACTCTGACAAACATATGGACACAATCTGTGACAAGAATTACATAGTATGTTATGTTTTGCCTGTTCCACCATGGCATAATCCAACAAGAAGCTCGCCTGTCCAATATGACCATTTCACCATGCATGTTTATGTAGTGTAAATAGAATAAACTCTTCCAATTTTATATCATGCTGATTTTACTTATTTTACTGTATCCTGATACAAATCTATCCTTAAGATAATGGCATAATTAATACGCACAGTCACTCGCTCATAATCAAAGTCATCCAAGATGGTCCAGATGGTATAAACCCAATTACCAAGTTTTACAGAAACTGGATGAAAAATATATTCTTTAGATCTTGAGAAGTAACAAGGTCAGCAATCAGATGCAAGGTGTCATTTGTATAGACTATATTTAAAATTTTACAAAAATCATATAAAAAATATAACCTCAAGAGTGACAACAAGCTCAGCCAACCAGATGCAAGATCACCTCATTAATATGCCTGTTCACTTTCAATTTGGTCCAAGATCTTGATGATATAAGCCCTTATTCCAATTTTTGATTCAAATTAGATCAGAATTATGGTGATTAGCTCATTAAATCAGATTCAAGATCACCTCATTCATGCATATGGATCTTGCCCATTATCAAAAATGTACAAGAGCTTGATGATATAAGCATATATTCCAAGTCTGATCCAAATCAGATCAGAAATATGGCCTTCAGACTGGTCACAAGCACAGAGAAGCAGATGAAAGATCACCTCATTCATTTTCATGGATCTAGCTCATTATGGAACCCATCCAAGATCTTGATGATATAAATTCATTATGGAATCCATCAAAGATCTTGATGTTACAAGCCCATATGTCAAGTCTGCTCAAAATCTGACCAAAAATTTGGCTTCCCGAGCTCAGGTAATATGCTGAGCCACTCTATGCTGAGCCAATCTGATGCAAGATCACATAATTAATAATATGCATGGATCTCATTCATTATCAAACTCATCGAAGATCATACTGTTACAGTACATATTTTGGATGTGATCAAAACTGGATCAGAAATGTCTGCCTGAGTCATAACAAAGTTAACCACATCAAATATATGAACTCCAGTGTGATAACAAGCAACTGTTCTGATGGACACACTGATTACAAAGCTCAATGTGGCACAGATGTAAGACAATGCCACAAGTTCACATGACCTTATGGCCAGGTGAGCTAAAACCTTGCAGAGTCTTTAGAGTAAAGAAAGCAAATCAAAGTCACCTTAATAGTAGGTCACTGCTGTCATTAATATTCCTAATATACATACAACCATTAAAATTTCATGAATGCACACACAAAAGTATCCAAGGAACAGAGCTAAATGTAAAAACATATTGTAATTGCCAAAGCCTGAAAAATAAGTCACTGTGACTTTCTATTGGCTATTTTGGGTAGTACTGTCCAAGACAAATATGGATTGGATTAGATGGATTTTTAAATTTTAAAGTAACTTTAACAATCTGAGTCATATCACTACAATGTCTGCAGTGTGGCAGTTTATAGTGACGTCTAGCACTGGGTCATCATGCCGCAGACATATGGCATCGTGTCCCACCAAGAGAAATACACCCATTTAGCTGTATGATTATACATACAACAGTGTCAGAGAAACTAAACTAAATGTAAAGAAAGTACTGTCAATTGCTGGAATGTGCCAAGAAGGTCATGGTGACCTACTTTTACAAATTGTGGATGGTACCCTCTAAGACAAATATCAAATTTTAACTTATTACTTTTGTGCATGGTTAGTAGTACTCTCCAAAATGAATATACCCATCAAGTTTCTCGACTTTAACAAATATGAGAGTACTATGAATGGCACATTATATGCATGTTCCATGTTTACTGTTCCTCTATAAAATCATTTTTCTTCTTCCAGTGGCCATAACAGCTAACCTTTTGGTGCCAAATTTGACAGGTTTATACCTTATCTTACATCAGCCAGCTACAAAGTTTGGGTCAGGTATGTGATGTGGAACTAATGTTATTGTGCATTAATAATTTTTTCCTTTTCAGTCGGTGACCTTGACCTTTGACATTATGAATAAAAATCAATAGCCTTCTTCTTTATTCCAAGTGCAAACCATCCACAAAGTTTGGTCGAGGCATGTTATGTAGAACTAATGTTACTGTGCAGAAACCATTTTTGTATTCTTTCAGTCAGTGACACTTGCCCTTTGACCTTATTACTACAAAATCGACTGGGTTATTCCTCACATCAAGTGCAAGCCATAAAGTCTTGATGATGCAGAAGTCCAGTTAGTATGTAGAAACAATTTTTCTTCTTGCAGTTTTAACTATACCATCGACCTTTTGAGCCTGAAAAAAAATGGGATCTTCCTGGACCAAAGAGCAAGGAATCAACAGAGTTTAGTTACTGTAGATGTTGGAGAACTCATGTTATTGTGTGGAAACCATTTTCTTTCTGGTGCAGTGACCTTTCTCCTTGATATTTTGACCATCACCCCATGTGCAAGCTATAACAAAGTTTAATAACCATAAATATGGAGAACTCATTATCATTTAGAAATCATTACCTTCTTACGTCACAATGACCTTGACTTCTAAGCCCAAAATCAATAAGGTTCTTCCTTACCCCAAGTGCAAGCCATCTATAAGGTTTGGTAACTGTAGATAGTGGAAAACTCAAATTATTGTGAAGAAACCAAATTTGTAACAGATATACAGATATAATAATATACTCTGACTTAATGCAGGTATTAAAAACCCTAACATAATCTCAGGAACATGAAACATAGGTCACCATGACCAACATTTGCCTGTGTACAGTAGCATCTCCAAAATGAATTTTCATGAGTGCTGCCTAGTGTCAAAGAAAATGAGCAAATTGCAAAACCTTAACATTTATGCCTATGATAGCAAAAACTCAGTCTGTGAAGTGATTCCTGGGTTTTGCTTATTCTTTGCAGGCGACACCATTATGATGGGATAACTCTGATTAGACTAAGTCCATTTGTTACTGGACAAAATATCTAGTAATGATACAAAATGATACCAAGGGCTCAAGAGATATTAAGCAAAAGACAGGATGATGAGCATATACTAGATGGATGGACCCCCCTGTTTTGTATATTTAATTTGTACAGTTGTTACTTTTTAAAAAGTTTTTTTTACATTTCAATATATGCTGTGGGTAATGAAACATTGTATTTAGTGGCTGATCTTGTCCAAAATCAGTGACAGTTTTGGTAAACAACTTTTTTCTCAGAGTAAGGATCATTATCTTAAGCCGAGTCAAGGACATTGTATTTTTTTTATAGCTAGACTATGTGATGATTATCATATGTTTTATTGTGATTTTGGTGAGGGACTTTCTAATTATAACTAAGATTTTATTTTGTAAACATTAAGAAGTTTCTAGAAGATTATTTTCCATTAGGTAATAGGGTTTTAAAAAATGATAATTGTGACCTGAGGTCAAGTAGAGGACTATATAATCTTGTTACTGGAAAAATTATTCATTTGTGCTTGAAGATCTTGGCAGAATCAATTGCATTATATTGTGTCCAGTAATTCATTTGGACTGAAATTTATTTCTTCAAATTATTTCATTCAAGTGATTCTTCTCTGGAAATACAAAGTGCTCTTCAAAAATAACATTCTTGGAAACAAAGTCTTGAATTTATACTGAAATTTCAAATAAGGATTTAATTCTTGGATTGTATTATTGTGATCCAACAAAAGACTGTTGGCACATCAGCATTATATGGGTCATCACAGGCACATTAATACCTTCAGCACTGGATTTAATTAGGATATCCACTAAAGTTTATTCAGAACTTTCATTATAGGGACTTGTTTCTGTAATTCTAGGATTATTTGAGATTTAATTCACAATACGGTTTTTACTTACATTTTCACTTTGTATTCTAGGGAAATAAATTATTTGTTGCTTCTCACTCTTTTCAATTACTTATTTTAAGACCACAGAGTCGTAATACTCTCAAAGTTTTATGAGGCATAGTGGGGTATACTTTGATATCACTGTTTAAAGTAAAGTATCTTGTACAATCTAGTCTTATTAATTCCACTCCCTCTGTAGCTGGATGAAGGTCATATTAACTCAGCAGTTAGTTAATCAATTTTGACTGACCTCAAGTTTCCTCTCATGTCACCATATCATCTTTTCAGTCAGACAAACGATGGATGATTTACAAAACAAGATTGTATGCACAAGTGTATTTATCTCACCGTGTAGACTGCAGCATGGAACCCTGGAATACTTGGGTGAAGACTGGTAAAAGCTGTCGCAAATATTTAGCAGAGATTTCCTGATCAACTCTGGGCTCATTGAGGTCCCCTTTTTCCTCCTCCAATACCTCTTTTTCTTTTTCCTGTTGCTCCAAAACTGTGCCACCATTGTGATTAACAGGCACCATCCATTCACCTGTTCATATGTGAAAATAATGATACATGTACATGGTTCAGCCCAAGTCATTACAACCCTACTAATGGCTCATTAGGTTTCCACAAAGCAAAGCAACCAAGTACAGTGAAACATGCTCAGGGCAAAACTCTCGAGATCTCTCAGATCACATTGTTGTATCCATAATTTATCACTGTAACAAATGCACCATATATACCTCTTTATAAGTCAGGTCCAACTGCAAAATGCAGACCCAGATCTGCCACTGCATAATAAATTGACATATCCAGAGATGTTCCCACGATTTTACCATGAGGAGGGATTTCCCCCCTTGTGACAAAAATAAAGGGGGAGTAGAACAAAAATGAGGGGGAAGAGGAAATGGCCATATTTCAATATTTACGTAACACTTCAATATCCATCTCTTTTTTCCTTATCCACTCTGTAAGACCCCTATTGAAATCAAAATCTTTAAAAGATGTTGCTCTAGTTTTATATGCATTAATCTGTTCATTAAAAAAGTGCACTCTACTTTTAAATTGCCTGTATTTTAATTTGGCTTGTTTGTCTGCCTTTTCTACCTTCAAATACCACTGAAATGAGGGGCTGATCAGCATGCCATTTGTTTTGGTCCATCGAGCATTTATATTAGATTTTTGAATTTAATGTCTTTTTTTTGGTGTTCTAAATCACTCACTGGAATCTCCATTAACGCTTTCCAAGCTCCTATAATCTGATACACTTCCTGACTTTAAGTTGCCTACATTGCTATGATCATCAAGTATTTGCCAAACTAAACTGTCATAGACAGATAAACAATGCTGGGAATCTGCCATTTTGGGTCTTCTAGATAGCCCGTATTATAAAAGTGCATTTGTAAAATTTTGTATATACAAGGTTCAAACTTTGACACAATGCTTGTTACGGGACCCAATGTGATAATCAAAGTTAGTTTAACAACCAAAAATGTCAAGCCAAAGAAACCAGATGTGTCAACAGTTATGAAAAAATTACATGTCATGACAAGCGCTAAAATATTTTTTACCACTGTTCTACAAGTACTTTAAGGGTGAAATGGCTGAATAAAACTGTATACTGCACAGAGTACATTTTCATACCTATGACTTGAAATTAATTTGCGGGAGTTCTCACGCATTACTGCTTTCCAAGTGCATAAATTAGTACAAATTTTGTGTGAATCATGTAATCACATGCCCTGGGAGCATCTCTGCATATCTGGGTGTAGTTTGTTAGGATTAATTAACAGAACAAACAATAGTGACCATGATCAGTCAGTGCATTATGCAACAGCTGATCAGGGTCTTTCTTGTTTACATGGTAATAAGCTAGTAAGTATACACAAAGCTTCTTAAGTATGTGTATTCACTTCCTAATAAATATGAATTTATTGTATCCTTGTTGGCATCTGTTTGCAATAACCCGCTTTACTGTGAACAGATCTGCACCCCAGGGATGTTATGCCAGTTCATTAAAGACTAAACTCCCATTTCAACTCTGGATGGCACAAGCTCAAGTATCTTGCTCCACAGCATCAAAGCAGTGACCTTGGCAAGGATCAAATCTGTAAACTTCCACTTCTAAGCCAACACTGCTTACCTGTAGACCACACGGGCTCTTAACTGACACTTTTGAGCAATCTTCAGAGAAATGCAGAAAATAACTTAAACAAGTTTTTTTCATATCCCTGAATTAACAGTGATCAATCTTGTATTAGTAATCTGCGGAAAATCTACAATCAGATATGGGAACCCACCCAAAATGGAAACTTGTTTCTTTCTGCCTCCTACTCCTTCTTCACAAAGTCCTCAACTATGATGTTTCCTTGGATATTGCCTATGATTTTTTTTAAAAATAGTCTTTGTTCACATTACTTTTCTAATATGTTATTTACAACTTGAGGCTAAAATCTAAATTGGGACCTCTGAATACCTTTGACCTTGAACTCAAAACCATACAATTTTGGGCAACAAGAAGTTAGAAACTTCATCTTAAAACTCTCCGAGATGTATAATAACGATCCAAATAATCAAACAGTAGAAATATTTTTAGAAAAATGTCACCATAAATTATAGTTCATGGATCACTTCTAAAATGTACAGGAATCATGGGATATGTACTGCAAACAGTGTCACATTTTTTGGCACTAATCTAAGTCTCTTTAACTGGGTCAGAGTGACAAGTTGTCATTTTGTGGCACATCTCAACATCACTTTTCTATTTCTAAACAGATATGTTTCAATATCAAAGATAAACCAATAATTTTGGCATTCAGGATTTACTGTAGCTTACTTTAATATAGAATGACTTTTATATCTGTAAAACAAAGACAACAAACAATAGAAAATTAACATAAATGTAGACATTTAAGTTTGGAAAATTCTGACTAGTAACTTAGACACTCACTAACCTGGTGATTGAAGAATCTGAATGACCTCTCTGTGCCCTTCATCTCCCCTCTCCCTGGCTTTGTCTAGAGGTGTCTTCCCATCTTCATCTCTGAGGTCAGGGTTGGCACCATACCTCAGCAAAGTCTAAGAAAACATAAAAGATTATTAACACTTGAAAAGTGCTGTAGTAAAACAGGTTTCCACCTTTACAGTATAAGAATGAATTCCACTCGAAATCATCTGCAAAATCTGGTATCTTTATCACAAAATGTCGTCTTCATATACTGCCAAAACAAAACCCCTTTATTTAATGATCTGAAATATCGATGTCAGCTTTAAGTAAGAGGCCCAAGTCAGCAAAATACAGCTCACCTTGGCAGTTGATATGTCAGCTTGTGAATGCAAATTTACACACATTAAAGCTGTAGAAGGGAAAGGAAGGCTTCGAATTCACAACTGCAGTGAAAAATGCAGAATTATAATAAATAGCAGCTTTAATTTTTATAACATTATTGATATAAAACATTGTGAAGTGACAAGTGAAAAGGTCTTGCAAGATGCACAGCCACCACAGAAACCTTACGTATTTGATGAAGTTAGTAAAGAGCACAATCATAAATATGATCTTCAGAAGTGAGTGATAAAGTCTGATAAATCTGGGGAAAAACAAAGAAAATGTAACCCAGAAAAGGATGTGATGTTGTGCATTTTTTTCAACAGAGCATTAGGAAAAAATGTAAAAGTACACATATCAGTAAAGGGTTAGCCAAGATCATTAAAAATGTTATTATATTGACCTATGGATCATATATATATATATATATATATATATATATATATATATATATATATATATAATTTTTTTCTCTGCATAGAAAGGTTAATACACTTAAAAAAACAATTCTATCCCCTAGCTCACTCCCCATACCTAGGAACTAGTTCCTGATTCATAACCTAGAACTTATTTATCCCCAGCTTTAATATATATATATATATATATATATATATATATATATATATATATATATATATTTTTATATATATATATATATCTTCACCAACCTGGCATTGCAAAGGGAGTATATCTGTGCAATCAGCATCAGATTCCTGTATCTGTCTTTACCCTGCCCTGCCCAACTGTCATTACTTTGAAACCACTGAGATCGGCACCCAAGGGTGCTGCAGAAGCTCAGTGGCTCAGGCACTGAACTTGTGACCAGACAATTGTGAATTTGGTTCCACCACAAGTCTACTATCTATATACCACATTATAAATTTAAACATGAGCAAAACACATCAACATGGGAGCTCACATTGCAAGGTGTAAGGGATCTCAATACAGCTGATCAAGGAAGTATTCCTAATCATATTTTATTTACTTTCTCTGTCAAACATATTCCCCTATCACATTAATCTTAGCAATTACAGTGAAATCTTAAACCAATGCCCATGAGAAAGTTGTAACTATGATAACTAGGTCTGGTGGTTGTCTGGACTGTCACCTCTAAACCAAACAGATTCAATTCCAGTCTGTACAACTCTTGATCTCATAGAAAGAAACTTGAGAAGGATCACAGTTTGTGCTGGTCAACAGATTTTATGTCTCAGGTCAAAATGTTGCATTCAAACGTCGGGCAAAAGAGGTCACTCAAATCTCATCAGCTAAATTTTCATGAGATGTATCAGGTCGTCTGAAACCTCAGAGAACACCAAACATATGACCCACTTTAAACAAGACACTATGACCTGCATAGTCATATCCTCTTTTCCACCCCAAAAACATAAGAGACATTGTTGGGCCCCAGGACTTTTCTCCATGCATTTCATGAATGTTTAAGAGCATGGACAAGGTCTCCCAATGACTTTTCTCCAAGCATTTCCTGAATGCTTAAGAGCATGGAAAAGGTATTGCATGGCTTCCTTTCTCAACGTATCAACCAAGGAGAGAGATTGGATGACCACTTTCTGGTTGCCTTAAAATCCAGTTTTTAGCTATCTAGTTGCATCATTAAGACCAAGCAACCATCCAATCTGAACTGGAGACAATTTTGCCCAACTGAAAGAGCATGTAATTTTCTAAAGGCATGAATTTATCTGTGCTTAGCCATGTAAAAACACAAGAAAACTTCCACTTAGGAAAAAAACTGAGTGAGGGGGGCCTATTCAGATTAAAGGTTGCCAGCGAATCTGATAGAATGCAAGCATGGTGCATGTCCCCTCTACCATGATGTCTGAATATGTCAGAAATCATGGTGCAACAGCCACCAGTACTAAGTTGTTCCCAACAATAAAAGTCAAAGACTTCAAAGTGACAATGTTGTTGTTGTTACCCCTAAAACAGTTCTGAAAACACATCACTTTTGATGAGCCTGGCCTGAATTTTGAGGATTTGTCATAAAGAAGCCATACTCTGTGCTGTGAGAGAAGATTCTTCCTCAGCAAAAACTCCCTGGGGTTG
This sequence comes from Megalonaias nervosa, assembly GCA_016617855.1. Classification (NCBI taxonomy): domain Eukaryota; kingdom Metazoa; phylum Mollusca; class Bivalvia; order Unionida; family Unionidae; genus Megalonaias; species Megalonaias nervosa. The sequence goes on from JAECUM010000961.1 coordinate 207,538, forward strand.
TCCACAAAGAAGTCTATATAACTTTACCATGACCACTGATGTCACATGGGGGCTTTCAGGATCAGCCAGAAGACTGAGTCCTGACATAGAATTTGAAGGACTATTTTGAAAGGTAGGAAGGAATAGGCATACAGTTGATCATCAAAAGTACCCTGATCTAACACCATTGAGACAGTAAGTGGTCGCTTGTTGCAAAGAAGTTTACCATTGCCCCCAACTTCCAAGCAAAGAGATGAGGCCTGAGTGCCTCCCTGTTGTCTCACATATGCCACAACTATCATGTTGTCTGTGAAGATCATAGCATAGTTGTATCTTATGAGACTGACACATCTCTGTAGTGCTAAGAACACAGCATGCATTTCTAGGTTGTTGATATGTAAGGAAGATTTGTGCTTGCAGCATGGCCCCTGAAGTAATACACCCTGGAGATGCAGCCGAAATCTGAGGCATTGTTATAAATGACAATGCATACATCAGAACTCCTGCCAGAAATCTGTCTCTGTTGATCCACTATCTAAGATGGTGATAACATTTGGACCACAACACAATCTGAGTTTAAAGGTGGTTTCTATAGAATTACCCACCAAATAAGGATTCCAAATCCAGTAGGACTGTCCACACTAGGACTTTGCTCTGATCCAGCACAACCTTAGAAGAACCCAATATGGCCTCCCTACACGAGTGATGCAGCTCAGCTAAGAGAGCTATCAACAGCGAGAGCAAGTGTCTTGCTGTCCTGGCTATGGCATCCAGAAGTCTCTTCAAAGCTGCTAACAAAGACTCCTTCCTTGAAAGGTTAGAGGAGGCTGCCAAGAAAGCTGGCATGTGAAGCTATGGGAACTAAGGTGAGCACCTTAAGTTCCATAGCTTCAACTGTCTTGACTTGGATATGGGTCTAGGTTCCTGTAGAGAAAACTACTTGAGATGCTCATGAATCAAGGCCAGGAGGCTTAAGTGACCAAGTGGGTGAGTGAACCTGACAACTAACCACTGAGATCTGTATGACCACTGGGCAAGAGAAGGGACTGTCGAACCCCTCTTTTCTCTGGCTACCTCATGGCCTTGTGTGTCTCTGTGCAATTCCCCTAACATAGTTGAATCAGGAAGTAACTTGTGACCGGCATTTTTCTGTGTCCCAGATAGCATTATAAAATGGAACAAATTTTCATGTCTGAAGACCTAATAGGTTTATAACACAGCTCTTGAGACACAAAGCAGTATACTTTGTTTTCTGTCTTGTGTAAAGTCCAAAATTCTCATCTCCTAATACCTGCCCAGTGCAGGATGGAGATGAGGAAACCAATCGGGGTGAAGGTGTGGACTCAAATGGGGTCTCCTGGAACTCCTGGCCATTGAAAACTCACTCATGGTGCCAAAGGTTCAAAATAAGATGCTGATTTGTCATCCAGTGGTGTGAGTTCCCAAGCCCTATAGGGATTAAATAGAAACACTGGAAAAATACCCAGTTCATTTTTCTATTAGATGCAGACTGCCCCATAATGCATACCCTATGACTGTTAACTGAAGTGGAATGTTTGGCATCTCTATATGCAAGTGTTACTCTTTTTTTCTCTTTATTTGTTAGGTAAATATATAAATCTATCAAAATGTGAGAGTTTACATATAGCATTTCAGTGAAGTACAACTGTTGCTAAACTAAATGTTAACTCCATTATAGTGTATGCAAGTTTCATAGTGATGTGCCATCATCTAATGTAGCATATGTGATATCAAAACTTTAAACTGAGGGGCTCTAATAAACTACTAATTGGTTACCATATTGTTTCTATTTATGCTATGTTAGAATGTTTTGTTTGGGTGTTTTAAAACAAAGCAGGTTATTTAGTGCCTTGGCAATTGGAAAAAGTGCACTGTCTAAGTGCAAATCACAGTAACCAACCCAGAAAGAGTAAAAATTATGTTTTAGCTTAGCAAGAACCTAAAAGCAAGCCTGAATATGAATCTTGTATCTTTAATAATAGTACCTTCACAATCTGTGGTCTTCCAAAACAGGCAGCATAGTGTAGGGAAGAGGACCTCAGTCCTCTGTTAACATCAGCTCCTCTCTCACAGAGAAACTCCACCTGGAGTAAACAGAAAGGAAATGTAAATATATCTGTAAATATTAAAGGCACTATGTTGTTATTGATCAAATAGGTACCACAGTAAAATATAATTATGTGGATGCCAATTTTCCAGATTATTCACCAGTACAAACAACTGCCATGTCCACCACAATGTTACTGAATATATAATGTACACATCTCAATATATGAAACTAATTTGCTGATTGTGATACTAATGAAACAGAATAGAATGGAAATCAGAACAAAATAATTGTGAATACAATCCCATACTACAATTATTAACATGGCATTATGAACAACAAAAATGATATTTTTAAAGTAAAAATAAATATAAATATAAGACAGGGTGTAGTACAAAGAGAGAAAGCAAACTTGTAGCAAATTATGTTGATAATACTTACCTGACCACATTACATTAGGATAACTTTCTTTGCTACCTCTGAATCTAGCCCCCACCCCACCAAAAGACAGAAAAACTGGTGCACATGTGTGTGTGTGTGTGTGTATATATATATATATATATAGAGAGAGAGAGAGAGAGACAGAGAGAGAGACAGAGACAGAGAGAGAGAGAGAGAGAGAGAGAGGAAGTTACACATACAGGTTAACTATTATTTTCCACTGAATATGTGGGTACCATTATAACCAATTTAAACCACTTTTTTCTTCAGCAACATCTTAAAGGATGCTCTCGTTGTTACAGGGAAAGGTGTGAGGAATTCTTCATAATGTGATCAGGTAAATATTATTAGAGAAACATAATTTTACTAAAAGAAAGTTGCTTACTTTGTCAAATAGATTTACCTATCACATTATATGGGGGGAGTAGATAAGGAGGTTGAAATGCTGGGCATCCCACCTCTACATGTGTTACCCTGTTGGAGCAAGAATGCTCTACTAAAAGATGAACTTGTCCTAATGTTAATTTAGCACAACAAGAGACAATTTGTTTATATATGTGCACAGTAGATCCCAGCTGTATTCTCCTTTGATTACTGACTCACCATCAAAAGTTTCCCAAGCAAAAACAGCAAAAGTGGCAAATCATATCTGGGTTCAAGGTATCGCATTCATAAATGGAGTGGTCACTATGCAGCTACCACTAACCCAATGCGATTCTCCTCTCTCCTTCGCAAGGCCATGTCATGCAAAAGGAACCTAGAGAAGGCAGACTTGGCGTGCCAGTGAGCCAACTCTGTCATGTCCCAAAATGAGACATAACATTCAAGGCCAGGCTCATGGAAGTTGGCTCATATTTTGTAAGCTGAAATCTTCATTAGAGTATCTGATCCTGTCATATTTTGGAGAACACAGAGTTAATAACTCCCTTTAGTCATGCAGCCAGCACTGTGGGGTATTATCTGGCATTCCTGCCTTCAGCACTAAGAATGGTCATTCACAGTTGATGTGGATATTGTCAGTGCATCTCGGTTAACAATGGAGGATCCCCAGGGTACCACATTTTTCCTCACCCTTGTCAGCTCCATAAAGGAGAGGGAACAAATAGTTGACAAGAATCAGGTTGTGTGATTAGAACGACTGCACCTGAGTGGTGACTACCATTAGCTCAGACATTCAAATCCCAGCCTGGACGTTTATTCATTCCTTGGGTCCCTCTGGTCAAATACAAGATCTGGAGAAAGATCCAGGTGAGTTTGCATCATTACAATCTCTATGGCCCTTTTCTTGAGGAATGTTGATTCTTGCTGGTAGGTGCCTCCTTGAAAAGGTCTTTTGGGACGTGTATTGAAAAGAGTCACTGACAATGGGAGAAGGACCCTGTATGTGGTCTGGAGGCCATCTAAAACAATTTAAATCATCCACGGGTCTGAATTTTGAATTTTGAATTCCTTCCACTGGGATGTCAGAAAGGAATTATAAGCATGGCATTATTTGCTGACTGAGAAAGAAGATTTGTCCTGGTCTTCCCTGTGCTCAATCATTCGTAGCCCACTGAAAACTGATTGTTCATCAAGCAAAAAAAAATGGAAGGTGCATTCTCTATTTTGTTGAGGAGGTCCTTCCTGTTTCTCTGATCTCTTTCACAAAAGGAGGTCAAAACTTTGGTTCACTGGACCTATGAGGTTTGCCTCTTTGGTGGCATGTTGCCATCCAAAAATTACTTTGTCAAGGTTTCTTAGGTAGCAGATAGTGAAAGAAATGCACCTCTTTCCACCAGGCGAAGATTTACAAATGCAGCCATTGCAATAGGAAGTGTTGAGCAACTTTGTTTTGAGATACAAGATACGGAGTCTTGTGGGCAGTGAATTTAAGCTGTGAGTTTGTCCATGCTGGTATACAGTTTCCTTTGGATATACACTATGTTTCACTTGTGGCCAGGGCTGGTACCAGTTATCAGGGAACAGGTGTTGCTGGAACTGTCTGGTGCCAGTCCATGATACTTCCATGGTACAGAGTAGTATGAGATGGTTCACCAATTCTAGTGCCTACATATTTGGCATCCAGGTCAACGATGGCACAGGAACTGTCATGGCAAGGTGCCAGGAGCTATTGGTCTTGAAGCTTGGAATAAGCATACAGGGAAAATCTATCACAATACCCAATTAGTACTGAATATACTTGATATAATTGGCATAAAAGTCTAAACCAGTATTGCTGGAACTGTCATGGTTGGGTAGCAAACCCAATCTGTCTTGAAGCAGGAGATAATTATACCAGGAAAATTGATCACCATATCCAGACCAAGGAGTTGAAGGCACATGTTCAGACTTACCCAGCACTGGTGTGTCATCGTAAGACATGTAGCATCTGGTTCCCTAAGTCTGGTACTGGTTATCTTGGGAAAGATGACCATAGACAATACTGCAATTACATCTGTGATGGTTGTATATTACTGGTCCAGACAGGCCAGTGAACCATGACAGCTCTGAAATGCCTGTAGCAACATGGAATGGAGTGTCAATAGAGATGGTGGCAAGACAAAGACTCCTATCCTTGATTGTGCATCTTCTCACACTCTCATTGTTCACAGCCAGTGGTAATGATGGTTAACCATACATTTTCAGACAAGCATGAGCACATATGACATGCATAACCCAAACTGTACGTACAGGACACACTGTACTAATTGTATGGAAAAATGGGAACCAGCCTGGAAATGGGTGAATATAAAATACAGTATATATGGGTTTGGGTAGCCAGGATTGGTTAATAATTTAAGTTATGTTTTAGGAAAAAGAATCTTTTGGGAGCTTATCCTAGTTGTAAGTGAAAAAAAATACATTGTTTTATTGATGGAATTTCAGTCCTTTAACAGTCTTGAGTTTGGAACATTCATTACTAAAATTAGCACCTGACTCTTTGGTGCGGAATTGAAAGCACGTGTTTCAAACACATACAGGTCCAGAAACTGCCGCAGCTCATATCCTTTCTTCTACACAGAAACTGACTTCCAGGTTTCATCTATACTGATTAATATAGATTTGATCATGAGCACTCAGAAATTTAAAGTTATTGAATTTTTAATATCATGGTGTTTGCATAGGTTTACTATGGGAACTGAATTAGTACCGCGAGTCCTATAGACAGCTACAGCAATACAGTGACTCCACATATGCAAGTGCAATTAACTTCACTATAAATGCAATCACATGGTTTTATTTGTGGATAACAAGCAAAATTAACACCTTCTGCAAACCATAGAGTGACTTTCAGTGGGATATTAAACACATATTCAGATATATCAACTGTTGCCAAGAAGAGGGGAGGGGGAACATGGTGTAGATTTGACTATGTCAAGTGGAGTGTTTTGTAATTTGGTTCTTATCTAAGAAATACATATATAAAATTTATACAATCTACCGTTTATAGAGTAATTATAGTAAGCAATATGATATTTCCTAGTTGTATTTTGAAACATAATGCTTCAGATATGATCCCTTAGGTCTCTTCCACCATGCTTAATGGGGATGACTTCTCATGACTTTGCATCCCACTAATTTCTTTCAGTGAATGTTTTGAAACTTCATATTTTGCATTTTAATGGACTTATGTCTACCTTACTTTAGTTTTAAATTATATGTCTTCTGGGAGGAATTTTAGGTAATTTTTGTCATTTAAATCTCTTTTTCTGTAATAATACATGTACATACAGATGGTCACCTTGACCTTTTACTCATTAATTACATAATATGACAAGACTGGTAATAAATTTCATTATTAAAGTGAGATAAATGGTGATATTAAAAAAGATGACTCTTATTAGACAGCTTTATTTTAATATTTTTTTCTTATTTTCTTAAATAGAGCTCAAATATTTAAATGTTGCCTGAAATGCACCATTGCTCTTTAGGTGAAAATGAACTTGCAATATAATTTAATATTCACTAATGTAATCTTTGACAAGCAGAACTATGCACATTGCTTACTTATGTATTGAACTACTATTCGTAGGGCTGTCAAGAAAATCAAGGGTGGATATAGGACACACTGTACTAATTGTATGTAAAAATGGGAACCGGCCTGGGAAATAGGTGAACATAAAACACAGTATATATGGGTTTGGATGGCCAGGATTGGTTAATATCGTAAGTTATGCTTTAGGAAAAAGATTCTTTTCAGAGCTTATCCTAGCTGAAAGTGAAAAAAAAATACAGACATTGTTTTATTGATGGAATTTCAGTCCTTTAACAGTCTTGAGTTTGGAACACTCATTACTAAAATTAGCACCTGACTCTTTGATGCGGAATTGAAAGCACGTGTTTCAAACACAAGCAGGTCTAGAAAATGCTGTGGCTCATATCCTTTCCTCTACACAGAAGCTGACTTCCAGGTTTCATCTATACTGATAAATATAGATTTGATTACGAGCACTCAGAAATTTTAAGTTACTGAATTTTTAACATCATGGTGTTTGCATAGGTTTACTATGGGAACTGAATTAGTGCCGTTGAGTCCTGAAAAAAACATAAATATATGTAAAATAGTTGACATTAGTCTAACTGGAGACAATGATATCCATGCACTTAATCCTGTCCAATGTACTGACACCTGTAAATACAGAGAGTAGAACAATGGCACGCACAAGTAAAATCAGTCAAGAGTCACATTAACTTAAATGTGAAGATGCTAATGATACAGAAAAAAATGCTGATGGAAATTACATGCATGACTTTAAAACATGTAATAACAGGCAACTGTTTGACATAATTCATAAACAAGGTCACATTCTGAAGCTGAAATGGTGGAAATATTATGAACTCTAGAGAAGGCAATTAAAATGGTGCCAATACGCTTTACATATCATAAAGTTAGACAAATTAAGTGCAAAATATTACTCTATGATGAAGTTAGAGTGAGAAACAGACAGAAATATGTCTGAAGTATGCTTCTCTACTTTAGAATGCTCTCCAAAGGTCTCCCAAAAAAGTGTGCTTTCTACCAAGAACAAAAGAAAGCAGATGATGAATGGAGAAGATTTGGCACCAATCCCTCTATTCATGGGGAAGTCACTCTTGTCTGATTTCCATCTTTAGAAACAGATGTCTTTTTAACACTTCTGTTGCAAATGCAAGCCAGAAGGACTGGATTTGTGAAGTTGTGGATGTGCTCCTAGGATATTGGGTAATGAATTTGTAAAACAGAGTTTTACAAGCAAATTTCACACAGAGTAAAGTTTTATGTATCATCTGCAGTAAGAACAGACAAGATCCAATTGATCAATGTACCACCTACTTGTACTTACCATTTCTTGTGTACCAAATGCAGATGCCCAGTTCAGCAAGGTCTGACCAACATCATCCATGAAATTAACTTCAAAACCTGCAAAAATGTATAAAATAATTGAACCTATCTGAAATATTTGTTTTTTTAAATCTCATCCATTATGTTGATTGTACCTACCCAGTTATTATGCATAAGTTCAGACTTCTGCAAATCCAAACTGTTTGTGCCAAAAAAGCCAAGGCTGGTAATTTTTAATTTTGTGAATTTTTCAATTTACATTATCATTTTTTTAAATCATAATACAGATAAGCTATTGCCAAACTGTAGCTTTTAATTGTATGAGCTAAGTCTTATGAAATTTTATAAATGGAATCTCGATCGGATTCAACTATTCCTTTAAGAATTAAGCTTAAGTAAAGTGGTTCCATGATATGACAATCCTTCCAATAAATTATAATACTGATGTAACTCAGCTTTTAGTTGTACTGCAAACCACTCACATTAACATCAGATTGCTTTGTTTGAATTTGTATGGACCCAAAATTGTTTGTTCTAGTTACTTATCACTATATGCATTCATCTTTACTATCCAGTCCTGTACAGTAATTAACTACACATACCATTATCAACAGCATCAATAAGTGCATCTGTGTCCTTGCTTCGGATGCAGTCTATCAGTTGTCTGTGTGACCGCTCCCCTGAGCTGTCCATCCGCCTGAGACTGGAAAGGCGGCCAGCAATGGAGCCTATACCAGCTTTGGGCAGAGCTTTCCTTCCTTCAAACAACAAAACCAGTAACAAATCAACAAACCTCATTGTATCCAAGCAGCACCTGTGAAAAGAACAATTGGTTAGCATATATACAGATCTGTTTATTGAAAGATAAACAAATGAGTTCCTCAAACACAACTGATGGATAAAAAAAAAAAAATCTTCAAACATAAGTCTGAGTAATGCCATTAGCATAATTTATTCCAAAGACAGGATGGTGAAAACATATGAAAATTAAGTTATCTCAATATGCTACATAAAACCTTTAGAAATGTAGCAATCAAGTACAGTAGAACCTCTCTTGAAAGACCATCGCTTCAACCAAAAACATATGGTCTCTCAAGGCAGGTGGTCTCATAACAGGTCATACCACTATATAATTAATAAATCTGCATTGAAAATATGGTCTTTCAAGACAGGTGGTCTCACAGCAGTGGTCTTTCAAGATAGGTTTTACTGTACAATGCATAATGAGCTTAAACTTCTGCATAATCATATTAATGTAAATCAGATGAATAAAACCTGCAGAGGAAAAAAAAGCAACAAATTATATCACCCTTACCCCCACTCCAGACTGGCAAAGAGACCTAAAGAAGAACAGAAATAAAAGATGCTACTTTACTGTATAGTGTTACCTGTCTTGATACATCAACCCACATAATGTGGTAGTCTCTTATAGGAAGTCATGGTTTTAATATAAAAAATCAGGTCTTTCTGGAAAGGTGGTCTTCCAAAATGGTTGTCTTTCAAATCACATTTTACTGGATTTCATATGGGAGGTGAAGAGCAATGTCCCATACATAATTTATTTTTTTATTTCAGATGTATAAGATCATCTTGTATCTTTACTAACAAAGCAAAATAACATTTAATAATTCCCAGTAAAAATACTGAAATAGTTGTAAACCTTTCATCTCCTCTTAAGCCATTCTCAATAGCCTGTGGTAACTCTGACTCAAGTAGATCCTGTGTGACTGATGGAGAACCCCTACATAAAGTGGACAGCAGACTTATCACTGTGGAGACACTGGGACTGTTCTTAACATCTGGGGTGCCTGACACTGCAGTTGGCCCTGGTTCCCCAGCCCGCTGAAGTCGCTCTAACAAATCCTCAATAAGTCCATGTTGAGCTAATGGGGCAGGATCAACTCCACGCCTAGTAAACCGATCAGCCAGGGTGGCAAAACATCTCAATGCTCCATCAGATACCTGAATAGTGTACAGTGAATAAATGCTGTGAATCTGCTTGTCAGCATTTCACTAATACCAACCAATATACTTACCTCCTGAACATGAGGCCCAAGTTGACCTGATATTGCACACCTGGCTTACATAACTTAACAGCTAATTATTTCACTGTGTTAAGAATATAAACCTCCAAAATATTACCTCATGTTGATTTTATCCATCTTACCAGTAAAAAAAAATGAGTTCCAGAATTATTGATATAATTAATATGTACAGCTCAAGGTAACAATCAAATTCATCCAAGATAATCCTATTAACCAAGTTTTATCAAAATTAGACAAGGAAATACAGGTTCTATTAAAGTAACAAGCTCAGCCAATCAGATGCAAGATCACCTTATTAATATGGGCTGATCCCACTTGTTACAGAACTTGTCTAAAACCATGATGATAATCTTATTTACCAAGCATGAGTAAAATCAATATAAATTTGGTCCCCAGAGTGGTAACAAGTTCAGCCAAGCAAATACAAGATCATCTCATCAATATATGAAGCTTGTAACCAAACCCATCCAACATGTTTATGATACAAGACGATTTATGATAAAAATCTGATCAGTGTCACTAGTTTGTTGCCATCATCAGCCAGATACTAGATCATCTCATTTATTTGTGAGGCTCTTGCTCATTATCAAAATTGTCCAGCATCATGATATAAGCCCATATTCCAAGACTGATCCAAACCATACCATAAATATGGCCTTGAGAGTTGTAACAAACTCAGCCAATTAGATACAAAATCAACTCATTATAATGGATCTCACTCATGATGATAAAACCCATGTTACAAATCTGATTAAAACTGGATTAGAAGTAAGACCTCCAGAACAGTATCGAGCACAGCAAAAACTAATGCAAAAATCGCCTCATTAACATGCTGAAATCTTGCCCCTAGTCAAACCCACCTAAGATCTTGTTAATATTAGCCCATATATCCAAATTTCAACAAAAGTGGGTCAGAAATAGAGTCTTCAGAGTGGTAACAAGTTCTGTCCATTAGATGCAAGATCACCTCATTCCTATGTATGGATCTTGCTCATTATTCATACCTGTCATAACAAGACTTGTCACACAAAAAGAAGAATTTTCACTTCCAATCCCTCTGAAATGTTTGTGTCAAAAACCACAATTTTCAGTAATCTTGAATAAGGAAAAAAACACCACCTCAATTTATGGCAGCAACATCTAACATGCAAAAATGGTAAACAGTCCTACTTAGAGCTCATGTAAAACTATCCCAGAGGCAATTAAAAGGCAAATGGGTAATATATAAACAAGCACAATGTCACACATTACTTGACTGGCTGACAATAGCTAGGGTGATGTGCTAAGTCCTTTGAAGCCATCTGTATTAAAGATTAATGGAAAGTTTGTGAACAGCAGCAATGTTTCTTTGAAGTAGGAATTGACTTCATAGATAAAATGCAAAATGTGATTATTTCAGTTATCAGAATAGTGTTCAAGACAAAGGGATCTTTTACATGGACAAGTAAACTGTAATTTACTTGCACATGGACAGCTTGATTTTGAGAACATTTCTGCATCCTGATGAGAATCATTTTTTGTGTTCAGATATAGCTATGCAAAACTGACATTAACATTGAACATTTCAATTTTTATTACAAATTCAGGTAAAGAACATTAGTTTCAACTTCTGCTCCTATAATGCTTTTCAAAGACCAAAAGGCAGATGAAATCTTGAATGTAATTGCCTCTGTTGTATATAAGGATGATGTCTCCAAATATTTTGGGTTGGACATATAATTACAAAGTACAAGTAGCAATAAAACCATATGGAGAATTTGCAAAACGGTCACGATATATTCAGGTAGTACTGCTATGTCACATACTTACAATACTGCTGCACAACACATTATCAAGGACATTAAAGTACAGGCAATGACAAAGTGACATGGAAGAAGACTGTATTGTGCTACATACTGTTTCATCAGTCCTATGTCACAACATACTTGTATCACCTGCTAACTATATGATACTTTTCATGGTATGTATTGGATCATAACCCAAGTATATACTGCATCAAACAAAACCAGGTGATGCCCAGTTCAATGCATCACCACATATCAAACCTAACATGTACCAATACCTACTGACTGCCATTCAATACTAAAACTGGAAAGGCATGCAGCATCACATGATTTAGAGGTGCACTGGAAGCTTATCAGAAATTCAGGCATGACTGTCACCTAGACAACAGCCCATATTTATGATAAACAAATTCAAACTATTTATCTTCACATTTTTCAATAATTTTTTATGAAATGTTCAGCATATCCTAAAGGTTTAAAACTAATTCTAATGGGTTAAGTGTCGACATAAAACACTTAATTTTATATGATGTGCTAATGAGTACACAAGGTTATCTCAAGAGATATTGCATTCCTTCAAACATTACAACACTGCAACTTACAAAAGCATCCTCATGTTTCAGAAGTGTAGAGAGAGATTCCACACAGATCTGCAGTGAGGCATCTTGAGGTTCCATTTTGCTGCAAAGTCGTGACACAACTGTCATGGCAGAGTGCACAGTATCTTTGTGAACCTGTGATCCATGCTCACAAATAAAGGTGAGAACACAGTTCAGTCCACCAGCTTCAAATACAGCACCTGACTCCCTTGTACAAACCAGCTCCAAGACCTGATATAAGATTAAGCCAAGTTAAGTAATGCAGTTCCTCACCATATTGAACAATTTGGGATCAGAAGAAACTGTTTGTTATAACAAAGCATTCACTATAACAAAAAATATTTTCTTTACATATAAGTGTTTTCTGTAATCCACTGTGTTTGTAATAAAGGAATTGTAATAACTAAGTTTGCTAAAGCAAGGGTTCAAATTTATTGCACTAAAAGATCTGAAAGATATACTAAAGCCATAAAAATATACTTTAGAAATTTACTTCTAGAATGGTATCAGAAGCAAAAATGTGACATTAGACCTCAACATATTTAAACTCGAGTCCTTAATAATTGTTCAACTCATGGATGAAAAGTATTCAATAAGATCCAATTCATAACAATGTAGGTGTGCTATTTACATTCAGTGTGTAGCAGTTCTCCTTGCATATTTAGGTTCAAGAGAGGGTCAGTTTATGTTTGAGTCATCAGTGAGTGAGGCGTATCAAAACCTGTACTGATATATGAATCTTCTTAATATATGCATTCCCGACTGAAAATAGAGGATCATACCAGTGATTTTTCACCCATTTTCAAAACATTATATTGGGTCCAATAAACTGAGAAGTTTTACATGTAAAATGGTAAAAATGGGAATTTATTATTTTTTTTACATTTAATACACAAAAATTTACAAAGTAAATATTCTTCAACATTTAAATAATTTAATACCCCAGGATCCACGCTAGCAGCAAAATGGTGAAATAGTTGCCCTTGAGTCTGACACAGCACCTCCATAGCCTCAAAAAAGTGACGTTTACTTCACCTTGCCTTGATTTTACAACATTCCCTACCCACATTTGTTACAAGAGAATGCATTAATAATCAAAGTAAACCTCAACTTCAAAGAGGGCAGTAAAAAATTAGAAAAAGAAATTTGATGCTCGCATGTCAATTCTGGTACTAATTTGATGATCATCTATATCAGAAATTACATTATCTACAAAATTCCATTAAAAATTTCACCCATTAACCCTGAAGAAATAAGTGAAAAATTTACTTTTTTGTAGCCAAAACAGAAATGAATTATGGCTCAGCAGACTTATCCAGGTCTATTACTAATCAAATTAATCATTTTATCCAATATTTCTTCCTATCAATGTATCCAAAAAGAGGACATCTGCTATGAAAAATGTTGCCAGTTTGTCACAGTAACCTATTTTATAAAGTGACATTTTATATTATACAACAGTAGTGAAGCAAAGTAGGAAAAGTTTTTTAATTTTGATGAAGTTTTACTAATGTTTAAGCAGTATTTTAATCATCCTACATAAAAATATGTAAAAACTGAAGTTTAAAGTGACTGTTCTGAACATTATACATTTCTAACTTTCTAAGCTCAATTTTTCCTATCCTGACCAAACTCATCCTATTTTGGTTTGAGAGAAAAGCCATTTTTCCCAAAGTTTTTTAGTCCAGCATGGACCATGTTAAATTTTAGCTTGGGTTTTCTTTGACTCTTTAGATCTCTTGCTACGTTCATTATAGTTGTTTCTGTCGCATAGTCAATATAGTAAATAATATGGATTTTTTTAAAAAGTTCTGACAGAATAGCTAGTTTTTGGCACTTGGAATGATATCAAATTTTCGGCCCTAAAACAAACCTAAGAAAATCCAGAATACACCATTATTAGAAACTATCTGACTACTGCAGTATAATATCAATGTTTATAATCCTAATAACCAAAACTGCAGCTAAGACAATCAATATGTTTGTCAAATACAGCCTTAGACTTACTACATTAAATGCCACATAACTGATTTCAATGTGCAAAAACAAACAATTTTATTGAGAAGAAACATTCTGGCTAAAGATGACACACAAAATAAGAGTGAGAGTAATTCATACCTTGATGCACTGTTCTGCAAGATCTCTACTAGCTCTCGATGACATATCCACTGAGACAAATCTGTTGCATAAGGCTTTGACTGCCCCTTCAACTGCTACAATGCGGCGAGTGCATTCAGCAGATACATCCAGGTAGTATGTAATGGCACGAGCTGTCACCTCAAGGATATTATCTGGAGCACTCTCATCAAGAAAGATTCGGCACAAGGCAGGTAAAAATGTCCGAGGGGGACAACTAAAATGAGAACCATAATGACAAAAACATCAACACAATAATTTACATCAGACACATTTTGTCCTTGGAAGATTTATGAAAGGAAATACTACATCTTTTTGCAAAAGATGCCCTACCTCGATGACTCTTAAAGTTGAGATATTGATCTTAAAATCAAATAAAAAACTACTACTGACACAACCATGGACAGGAAAAACATATGTCAAGCATTACCTTTCCATATTCAGAGATTAGGATTCTTTTACCACTTTACACAAGAGGCCAAAGTGGAACTGCGTTCATTCACCTGGTTTACGTCAGCCCAATAGCCAAATATAAGAATAGTTAATCCGAAATATGGGTCAGAAGAATGCTTTCTGAAGGAAATGTTTTCTTATGCTGTTAATTACATTTGTCATGAAACAAATTATTATAAGGTTTCTCTAATTATCTATCTTCAGCTAGTCTTAATGACACATCAGCATTTCTCTAATAAGAAAAGCAGAGTAAGCAAATATTTTGTATCCACTTGTCAAAGACATAAGACTTCTGAAAATCACTTGAACTGCAGAATTTATCACAGTTCCATGGATTTAAAAAACATATCAAATACAGACTTCTTCAACTGTGAGGTACTTAACTTTCATTTAATATTCAAAATGCTTTAATTTTAAAGAATTTTATTTTATAAATTTAGAAAAATATTCAAGCCTGTTTTTCTGCACAAATGTAGCAAACATGCCAACCCAACCCCCCAAAGAGGTATAAACATAATTAACACTATTGTAAGTGGCAAAAAAACCCAGCATAATTTGGGCATAAAAAGCATAATCTATATATTACATGCCAGAATTGCAGCACGTATGAGAAAGGTACATTTTTACAACTAACCTGTTTCGGATGCTGCTACAAATTCTTGTCACAAAGTGCTAAATCCATATGGATTAGAACAAGAATACAAACACAAAATATACTTAAAAATTATTTATATTCAGCACTCACTTAACAAATCTACATGTGTAACTTTAGCTGAATGATCTTCAACTGGAATCCTGCAATGATAATGGTGAGGTGCTCAGCATGCTGTATTACATTACTCTCATATTCTTCTATTAAAGTTTGTAAAGCAGAGTGTTGATTTGTCCCTTTTTCTGATGTGACATGTTTTGAAGTTTGAAAAGATCCATCGGCTATAATTTTTCCATCATATAACATCCACAACTCACACCGTAAAGTGTTTCATTTAACATTTGGTGCCATTTTCTTTAAAAAATGTAGACTGATTCATTAACTAACTAGCATATCAATAAAATGGATCTGTTAGGCATAGTTTACTTTTGAAGAAACCAGTCTGTTTTCTTGGAAAGGGGTCATATATAGTTGCTATAAAAAGCAAATAAGGAAAGTGATCTTGTACTATTCTTACACAGCAATCACCTTTTTAAGAATATTCTCAAAATTATATGAGTGAAATTAAAGAGATGATAATAAAAATGACAAAAACAACTTTTTATTGCTTTATTTTTATTTCATTTTTTAATGTAGCAGAATAGCGTAATCCATACACAGTTTAGCAGAAAACATAATTTGGTGAAAAAAGCGTAATGATTACGCCAAAAGCATAATGGTTGGCAAATATGAGGTTGTAATAAAATTGTGATAACTTTTTTTTTAAAGACAAATAATAAATCAGAATATAAAATTTGTTATATCTACCAAAAATGTGACTGTATAACATATATATCTGAAATAAATCATTTTCAAGCAAACTTTAACAATACACTGCTTTCATTTAGTCAGGTGTAGAAGCTGCAAAGGGTCCAGGAGAAACCTACTCCTGCAGTAATTTAAAAGTAAAGTCTGGTAACATTTTAGGAAGTAAAGTTCACTAAAAAATACTATTAACAGTATTTTTTTAAAACACATTCAATTTGGTCATTTGTTTAGCAAATGCAAGATAGAAATTCAATTATGATTAGAAATAGCAACAGCGTACATGTGAGGAAAATTGCAGAGTTTCTGAATTAGATTATTAATGGCAATCTCTGTTAAAATAAATCAGAAACAAGGATCCCTTGAAGGAACTGATGCTCTATTGTCCAAAATGAATTTTCAGGAATGCAAGATTAGCATTATTTTCATTTATGACAAAGCAAACACCATTTAAGACTTTTGGTGAAAACCCTATGCCAATATGACCATCCATTCAAAAGGAGGAACAATAACAAGATTTTCTAGGTGGTCGATATGGCAGCAATATCTGATATAAGGCTGGTACCATTTGCATATTGGATCAACTAGGTATTCCTTTGGTTAAAACACTGTTGATATGACCATCAGTTCTGGAGAAGTAACTATAACAGGATTTTCAAGATGGCTATCATGGTGACCATATTGGATGTCATTATGTTCCTTCAGGACCAACTAGGAACCATAAGTAGTCTTTTGGCAAAAACTCAATGTTGATATGACTTTCTACTTAGGAGTCGCAATAACAAGATTTTCAAGATGACTGGAGGTCAGATCAGCAATATTTTCATTCATAACCAACTAGGTATCATAATTAGTTGTTTGGTGAAAACCCCATGTTTACATTATTTTGTATTAAGGTGAGGTAGACACAATAAGACTTTCAAGGAAGCTGTCATGGTGGCTATATGGGTGTCTGATCAGCACCATTTTCATTTAGGACAGTGGTTCCCATCAGATCTGCACTGTTTTTATTCATGAGCAACTAGTTATCATTAGAGACCTTTCAGTGAAAACCCCATACTGATATGACCATTCATTCTTCTGGAGCAGCAATTACAAAATTTTCAAGAGTGCCATTGTGGCAACCATATGGGATGTTTGAGCTGCACAATTTTCATTTAGGTTAAACTAAACATTATTAGAAGTCTTCTGGTACAAACTCTATGCCTATACTACTTTCCACTCAGGAGAAGAGCAATGAGTAGCTGCCAATGTGGTGGCCATAATGAACATCAGACTGGTACCAGCTTCATCCAGGACCAAGTAGACATTGTAAGAAGTCTTTTAGTGCAAATCCCAAATCCCTGTTGATATTCTCCATTCAGGTGGAGAGGCAATAATATTTTCAAGATGCACTGGCCATATTATAACTTCAAGCAGCACCATTTTTATTTAGGATCAACCAGACTTTGCGAAAAATGTGTGTGTAAAGTTTCATGTCAATCATCTGAGAGTTTAAGTGGGGTAGCAATAACAAACATGCACTAATGGAAAGACAGACGACAAATGTCGAACAACAGGCCATCCCATAAGCTCTTCTGGACTGACCAGTATAGCCAAAACTTTCCAGCAAAACTTAAATACACATGTAGTAATAACTGAAGGGATACTTCATCCTCTTTCTCTCACTCACTCTCCATAGTTGAATTTTTTTTTTAAACAAACATGTCATTCTTGCCATTTTGAACATGACAAAAGTTTGTTTCAATTTTGTTATCTTTCACTACCCCAGAATTGCTTTTCACAACTAAACAGTTCTCACAAAGAATTATACATTTTTGAGGCAGTATTGAAGAGCTTGTACAAGACCACAAAACTGCTTGACAAATTCATTCATTTCTTTTCTTCCTTTAAAAGGATTAATATAACAATTATTATGCTCAGATGATACTACTATGCAAAAGTATCTAAGCATAGAAGAAATCTAGTTTTTGCAACCCTACTGGTCCATTACATGCTATCAACTATTTTTTCCTTTGTCCTTTTAAAATATGTGTTCCCCAAATCTGGAGAATGGGGGAACACAGTGTCCCCTACCCTTGGGATCCTAGGTACAAAACTGCTTTATGGAAAAAAATCAATGGCCTCCATATGTAAACAAAAGTATTTTAAAAAAGCATATTTTAAAAATGATCAAGTATCAAAACTAACATACATTAAGAAACTGGCATGTAATTGATCTAACATTTGCTAAAATAATGTAATTTTATTGCCTTATTTTTAATGCATCTCAAAATATGAAAAATTAAAACTGACCCACAATGAATTAGCTGTTGAAGTGCCAACTATGCCAATGTAGGTTCATTCAAGCAAAAGTTGAGCAATGAATGCAACTGATTTATATCCGAGTTTATTTTATAAGCTACATATGAACTAGAGTCAGGAGTATGCAATTGTTTGACTATTTCATATTGACAAAACTTATTTCCCAGACAAGGCACATTATTGTCCCAGACACATACAGCCAACTACATCGGATTTGCTCAGCCCTGGAAAGGTATTCATTCTGGATGCTTTTGTTAAAAAATGGTCAAAGTATTCTGAACAGCTTTTAAAGAGATAAAACTGTTTAAATGTTTTCTTATTTTCATGAATGGCAGCCACATTTGATGGAGGATCAGCATTACTTGTATAAACTTTAAAAGCTTTTAAAGGTGCTCTATGCCAAATCTGGACATATTCTGTTGATTTTCTTTAGAAAAAGTCAGTTCAAAGTTTTTCTATTTTAAGTAATAGCAGCCAAATTACAATGCAGCTTTGTATCATTTGCATAATTTTCAAAATCTTTCATGGAAGAATGCTTTCCATCAAAACAGGTCAAATTCTATTAAGCGATTTTTGAAAAGTCATTGAATTTTATGTTTTTAGTAATGGCAGTTTGGCATCATTTGGATGTTTTTAAAGCCTCTCATGTCAGGATGGCTTCTATAATATTTAGTTAAATTTTGTTAAGTAGTTTTTCACAAGCTACTTGAATGTTTTCCTGTTCATAATACCAACATTCATATCTAATGATGAATCAAAATCATGTGAAAAATATCTGGAAAAAAAAATTCATGCCGGGATGCTTTGTCAAATTCTGTAGAGTGGTTTTTGAGATGTAGCTGTTTAAAAGTTTTTCATATTTAGAAATGGCTATCAAATGTGAAATGATGATGAATGATGGACTAAAGACCACACCATAAGCTCACCTGGCCTTACATCCCTTGGGCTAAACATTCCCATACATGATGAACTACCAACAAAACTTCTGTACAACATATAATGCAACTTTTATTTTACCATCAAAACGTCAGAGATTTTACCAAATCAACCAGGGACTAAACCTGAGGCCGCAGAATTGTTAAGGTGGGTCCAAAGTAGCAAACAATACCACATTTGTTCTGAAAAACTCAATGGTCCCAGGTTCAATCTCTGGTCATCAATCCAAGGTCTATGGTTTTCTCCCAGTTCTCTGATTTCCTCCAAAATCCACTTATCTTTCCATCTTGAAAAGTGGTGGGAGTGTATAGACAACCAGCGAATTTGTTCCTAAGCAAATGGCAGAAAATTATGTTCTCATTATGGTCTCATGTCAGGTAGAACAAAGCAATACATACATTATTCCGGGCCTGTAAATGACCACATCACATCAACACTTCAACTGCAGAGCTTAAATGAGTTATGTCGATGAATTTTAAAAAAAATATTAAAAAAATTATGTTTATCTTCCTCACCTTTCAAAGACCCTGTCCACATTATCTGACATAAGAAGTAGCATACAGAGCTGTTCTAATGCTATCTGCTGCATTTCTCGTTCATCTCCCTGCCCCATCTGCAGCCATTCTAGTAGAGTCTCTGGATCAACATCTGCCATCTTAATGCTGCGACACAACTGCCCGTAAATTAAACCCAAGGGCAGACACAGGAGCCACCATAAAGGCCTTCACTGAAAGAAAGTATGATTAATTTCTTGAAATTTAATTACAGGGAACATGCTTTTGAGAGTTGCAGCATTACTTTAGATTTCATAATAAAAGTCATTTTCCACTGTTGAAAATTATATTCTTTTCATTACCCACTGCATCAAGTTAGACAAGGGGTCAATTTCTTTCAAATGTAAATATTTAAAGTACAAATGCATTGAACTTAAATTGATTACAATTACCCAATTATAGACAAAGTAAATAACTGAATTATATTACTTTTGGCTGTACCAGCAATCAACAAATTTATATTATTTTTATAAAATTCAAAATATATTTCTGTGTATAATGGTTTTTAACAGCCAGATTAAATATCTCTTTTGTCTTGAAAAATTTATATTCATGTTTAAAAAACCTCAAAAACAAACTGATACCTTCAGATTGCCCCCCCCCTTAAAAAAAATTTGATTTTATCCCCCTCCACAGTATCTCTGGTTGCAGGATTGATATCTACCCAAGCCAGCCCTGGTTAGGCTGCCACTGAATTCCCCTGGGAAAGGCACTTACTTCCCATTTCCACTGCTTGATAATGCCAATGTGTGAAAATACCAGTAAAATTTAACCAACCAACCACTGGTCAATGAGGTGACTGCAAAAGTGTGATAAGTACCATAGGCACTGACTACAGCTGCAATTTCATTTTCCTATCATTGAATCTGAACTTTAAAATACCAAATTATGTTATCTTCCATCCAAAAACATGTGGTATAGTACAACAGAAAATACAGTCAACATTTTTTTAAAGTGTCAATATTACTATCATAAACAAATTCTATTTACAAGCACAATGCAGTACATGTATATCCTGAAACAGAACCAGGTGAATGAGTCTAGTTATGTTTTGTCATCAAAAACTTTTGAAAAAATTGCTGAAGACACCCACATGCCTGTTCCAAATTTACTTCTGCAAGAATATGAAATAAGTTCAAGATATAAGCATACTTGTAAAATTATAATAATGCTGTAATAAAAAATAATACTGATTACAGAATTTTGGCCTGTACTTGATTAATTTAAAATTACATAGTATATTTAAGGGTAATCAAAAAGTGTCTCACTATGATTACTTGCAATTAAATGAGAATTTGTGACCATTTACAGAAAATTACAATTACTGTTACTTGCATCATAACCCAAGAGCTGATACAGTTCATTTTACAGTTAGATTTCCTTCTTGAATATTACTGATTGTAGAAGACAATGACAATAAAATGTTCTAAGCCTGGTTTTTAAATATTTTGGGTTTTTTCCAGGTTCAATTCTGTCCTCAGAAAATTCTGAGACAATGGGGCCTGAACTATCTTTCTTCCAAAAGTGGAAATTCAGTGCATGAAGAAATGTAAACCCACTTTTGAGGAGTGAAAGACCAGGTCAGGAATTCACACAACTTTTCAAGCAAAATCAGGGCTGATCAAATCCCACAGCCTGATGCCCCAGACTATAAGTTTTCAGAGCAAAACAAGCAAAATTTTCCAGGGCAACAGTCCAGACAAGAGCTTTTTTCCTGCTTTAGAGTAGTCTGACCAGCAATAATTTTTATACAATTGCTTTATCTGACCATCCATGCCCACTGGGATTACTGCATGATTGAACCAAACTCCATCTACATGTATTCATTAACATCCTGTGACACTATAATAAGTGGTCATTGATAACTGTCACATGTGCATGATTTCTAGTACTGCTTGACTGCATATTGCACTCAAAGACATAATTATCAGCCTATTACAACACTTCAAACAAAGCAAATCTGCTATGTCTAATTAGCAGTGATTTGAATGCCACTGTTATATTTTGTTTACTAAATGCAAATACTCATCAGTGGATCCCCCTTTGATTTAAATTCACTGTGTTTGAAGCAAAACAAGTACAATAAATGGCACTCTGTTTTCATTTAAATCACAAAATTCATGTGACAGTGGTAGGATAAAATGCAACTGAGTCTAAAGTGCAGAAAATTCCTTAAGTAGCTAACACTCCACTAGGAAAGGCCATTTTAAATCAAAATGAAAATTAAAGGTAAAATAAATAAAATGAGAGGTCTCTTTAACACAACTTACACCCAAGCCCAATATGGAAAACCAATTTCTGATATGGAAATACTGCAAGCACTCTGGTGGCCTAGTGGTTAAAGTGTCCGCCTTGGATGTGGGAGGTCACGGGTTTGAACCCAGGCCGAGAAATACCAAAGACTTATAAAAATGGTACTAACAGCTGCCTCGCTAGGCGCTCAGCATTGAGAGGTTAATGTTAGGACTGGTTGGCCTGGTGTCAGGATAATGTGACTGGGTGGGACATCATGCTACATGTCTGCGGCATAATGCCCCAGAGCTAGACATCACTATAAACTGCCACACTGCAGACATCGTAGTGATATGACTGAAAATTTTTTAAAGCTACTTTAAAATCCAAATCACACTCACACACACACAAGCACTCCAGTAGAAAATTTTTTCTTAATCTTGGTGCTAATTATAAGAACAGACTCAGGGTATGAGACTTTCTTCCTTCAAATGATCAAGTCTTAAGAGAAGAAGTTAGGGACAGTCTGAATTCAGTAAATTCCTTTCCATTCTCGCTGACAGAAGTACTGATTCCACCATATCGGAGCAAGAAATCTCTCTCTCTCTCTCTCTCTCTATATATATATATATATATATACACCACTGTCTGCCTATTCTGCGCATCATGTAATTCTGCTCCATGATATATAATTTCTGTAAACACTGAATCACATGTTTTTGGTCACAAATCCAATTTATATCAAGAAACAAGGATCATCCTTTAATTTAGGTAACTGATATTCATAAAAATATCCCATATTTCTATTCTAAATGCATATGAAAATGTGATTTCTAAATGTCAACATGAAGACCCACTCCATTATCGTTTTGAACTTGTAACCCAGAAAAACCTATTTAATATTTATCTTTTAGAATCATGCAAATAAATATGTTATTTAAAAGATAAAACTGTTTACCTTAGAATAATACTGCATCTTAATCCAAGATTCTAAGTTTGCAAGAAGTTGTCCCACACTTACTTTATTGTCTGCTAACCAATCTGACACACATTACATCCTATTCACTGTTGCTTCTCTTCAACATAATAACATTTTGTTAAATGTTTAACTTTTACTAATTTTTTTTAAAAGATCAGTTAGTTTGCTTAAAATCTCTTGCCATAAAGTGGCATTGTTATGTTGAATTTGGAAAACCAGCTATAGACCTGACCTAGTTCCTCGGCTGAAATGCTGACAGAAAGGGTCCGAAGTAATGCATTTCATTTCCATACATGATGCATAAACGTTACATCTTTTCAAAGCCATGCGCAGAATAGACAGACATATCGCGAGTCATGAAGACACAGGGGTAATATCCCATGTGTCCAAAATTTGTATTATTTTGAAAAGAATGTTCTGGTGACAACTGCCGCTTTTCAAATGGTAATTATTGCAGCTGCATTTTGCAACAATAATGGTGACAGAACTTTGCATGTACAGAAAAGCTTGATATATATATATATATATATATATATATATATATATATATGATACCAAGACAATAACAAAAACTACAAAATTAAGCCCTTTGAGAAGTAAATATGTTGTACATTGTTTCTTGGAGGTCAATTTTCAACATGGATTAAAATGCATACATCTTGTCGAACTTAAACAAGAGACTGAAACTTTGGGACAAATGAAAATGTAGGTGGGACAAGTGTTTTCTGCAATTTCAAGGGGTTGAAACAATGGTCAAAAAATATCTGATCAGCCCTGAAAATATTACAACTATCAGAGAACATGATTATTAGCAATCATATATGGTTCATGCAGACCCTGGGTAATTTTTAAGGACTTTTAATAGTTTCTGCCTTGTATTTTTTTTCTTATCAAAATTTGACTTTCTCCATATGTTACTTTGCTTATTGCTGCATAAATAATTATAAAAGTAGATCATAGAACTAAACTAATCAGTGCACCAACTACAATAAAGAGATATTTTCCAACCCATTGTTGTTGTTATAGGGAGGTCGTGGGTTCGATTCCCGACCGAGTCATACCAAAGACTTATAAAAATGGTACTAACAGCTGCCTCGCTAGGCGCTGCTCAGCATTAAGAGGTTAGTGTTAGGACTGGTCGGCCTGGTGTCAGGATAATGTGACTGGGTGGGACATCATGCTACATATCTGCAGCATGATGCCCCAGTGCTAGACATCACTATAAACTGCCACACTGCAGACATCGTAGCGATATGACTGAATTGTTTTTTTAAAGCTACGTTAAAAATCTAAATCACACTCACACACACACACAAGAGTAAATGAAGCATATTAGAAAGAGTTGTACTAGGTAACACAAATACTGGTACGACCTCCTAAATGAACAAATAAATACTGGTTGGATTTTGTGGAAATTTCTTGTATTTTGTAACAGTAAAGTCTAAAACAGGACAGACCATATACTCAAATGCAAAAGAAAAATGTTTCAAGAATTTGTGTCAAAAATTGGTATACATGATCATTTTGCAATTGTTCTCCCAAAGAAAATACAAAACAATGTAAGAGAATAGTATGTTCATAAATTTCACAAACAAGCCTTTTATCAATGTAAATAATGATAATTTCTTTAAGGGTTTTGTGCAAATCCTCAGAGATACTATATAAATGTTTTCAGGATGCTGGTGATATTTTAAGCACTTGGCCATATCTATTTTTTGAAAGCTGTCAATAAACATGCACACAGTGTGAAGTATGGTCACCAAACTGGATGGGTCACCAACGAAATTTAAGATACTATGAAAAGATGAGACCAATCAAAGTCTGCAGAGAAGCTACCAGGAATTTTCTTAAGAGGGCGAGGTCCCTTATGCCCATATCTATAGTGGAATAAGGGTGGAACAATGCCAAAGAGTAGTGAATGAGTGACATTATTATAAGGTATGTGCATATCTAATTTAAGACAAGTATTTAATGACTATTACTGTATATATCACTTCTTGAACAACAACTATAGGTCACGGCTGAGTCATACCAAAGACTTATAAAAATGGTACTAGCAGCTGCCTCACTTGGCGCTCAGCATTAAGAGGTTAGTGTTAGGACGGGTCAGCCTGATGTCAGGATAATGTGACTGGGAGGGACAGGACGCTAAATGTCTCTGGCATGATGCTCCAGTGCTAGACATCACTATAAGCCACACACTGCAGAAATTATAGCAATATTAGTAAAATTGTTAAAGCTATGAAAAAAACATCCAAATCCTCAAATATATAAGGTATCTGCATACCTAATAAAGTTTGCTGAGCTGGTAAATGTTCTTCTGTTTCTTATCACTCCACTTCTGAAAACGGGAAATCATCTATCTGACTATCTTTTATCTAAATAGTCATCAATTTATTCACTGTTTCTGTGTTTTTGTGATTTTGATTTTTAACGTAGCTTTTACAATTTTTCAGTCATATCGCTAAAATATCTGCAGTGTGGCAGTTTACAGTGATGTCTAGCATTGAGGCATCATGACACAGACATGTAGCATCATGTCCCACCCAGTCACATTATCCCGACACCAGGTCGACCAGTCCTAACACCAACCTCTTAATGCTGAGTGCCTAGAGAGGCAGCTGTTAGTATCATTTTTATAAGTCTCTGGCATGACTTTGCTGGGGTTCGAACCCACAACCTCCCGCATGTGAGGTGGATGCTCTAACCACTACGCTACTCGAGTGGTCTCACTATTTCTGATGTTAAACTATTCCTCTGAGTAATGTGAATTCTATTTTGTTAATTAAATCCCCTCTCACAATTTGCTGTGTATAATAGGATAACCACTGCAATTTATCACATTTAAACAAATTAGGGATCTGGTCTTCACAATATTCAGACAGAATTTTCCACAATTCGATGATGTTGTCCCTCTGATATTTCTGCTATAGGATCACATGTTTTACAAGGTTGGATAGCTTCTGCAAATACCGCAGCAGATCTCAATCATACAGATGCTTGTATTCAAACACTAAAGTACCTTAGTATAGCTTGATTGAGACCACTGGCAAAATGGACAACCAAGGCTTTCTTTGACAAATCTTTATCTTGAATTTTTGCAGTTGTTTTTTTTTTTTTAAAAAAAAAACAACACAAAACAGCACACACTGGGTACAACAAATTGCAGGAACTGCAAATAATTTGTGTGACTCTTGCCCTATGGTTTTTAAAAGTTGCATGACTAGCGATAGTTACTGCAAGAAACCAGCAATCCTGTGGCCTGGTAGCATCTCTGAATCTGTAGCTAATAAGAGATGAGTACAAAATCTAGAGATAAAAAGTAAGCAAGCGAACAGAGCATTGCCTAAAGATTCTTGACAATATGAAAAACAACCCAAAACTATCCGGAAAATTTCAAAGGAATCTGGAGCATGAAAGTGCAAAAATAAGACCGATACACATGTACTATGATGATAACCATGTTTATGATCCAGACAATATAACAAATATTTTCAATGACTTCTTTGTAAACACCACCTAAAGACATACAAACACACTGTACACAGGCAGGGCTGATCAAATCTCATAGCCAGAGATCTCGGACTATTCAATTTCAAATCAAATAAATAAAATCTTCCAAAGCACTAATCTGGAACAAGTGCTTTTTCCTATTTCAAAACAAGTTGGACAAGCCCTAATTTTCAAACTTTAATCACTTTATCTACATTTATGGGTCTATTCTTGCCCTCCAGGCATCATGAATTCTTGAATCTAACTTTTCTTCATTTATTCATCCATATATTCATTTATTCATCCATATATTTGATACTATAATAACTGGTAATTGACAGCTGTCACATGTGTGTGAGATCTATTACTGCTTGACTGCATTCTGAGCTAAGTGAGCAATTATCAGCCAAACAAACACTTCAAACAAAATAAATCATTAATTAGCAGTGTTTTAAACTACCTTGTGTTTACTCAACCCAGATACTTGTAGGCAGATAACCATTAGGTTTCAAACCACAGAGTCAGTGTGATATAACTATTGAAAGACACTTTACTGACATTTATGTCCATATCATTTATAATGTGATTAAATGATAGTTGTTGTTGTTGTGGGGCTTAACGCCATTTTTCAGCACACGATAGGCTATACATGGCGGCCAGTATTAATGGTGGAGGAAGAAACCGGGAAATCCGCAGAAAGAACCACCGACCCACGAGAAGCTACTGGCAAGCTTTCTCACATATCCACATTCGCCGAATCTTAGACTCGAACGCACGCGGACAGAGGTGAGATGGCAGTGATCCATAACGGAGAGCGCTTTAGACCACTCGGCCACTCGGGGCCCCTATTAAATGATAGTAATGACTCTTTAATTTTTTTAATTGATTATACAGAGGATCAGCTTCAATATGCAATATTGCATCTGAGGTGATTACGTTAAATAATGAATGGTTGGTATTTGCATTTAAACAGAGTGTATATTATGACCACATTGGTAGAAGTAATTGGTGAATGAGCTCATCTTTTCCATTTTGGATAAAATAAGCTTACTCGATTATTTTTGTAATGATAGCAATAAAGACAATTCATCCAATAGCTGAGGTATAAAATGTAAGGTTGCCACCCAGTACTGTATTGAGGTAACTGTTTCTACAAAGCTACAATAAATCAAACTCTCTGGCAACACAATCAAATACATGTATGACAAACCTAAGCGACAAAATATTTTCAGCCACAATGGATTGAAAACTATCAATGGCTTGAATTCACTAATTCTGAATGAAAGATTAGCAGCTATTGCAAACAATATCCCAAATGGCATGAGCTGATATTCAACCAGTGTATTTGTCAATGGAACTGACAAATTCAGGATTTAATCAATCACAGCTAATGACAGTTTTGAACCTCATAAAGCCTGTGTGCAGCACAGTATATGCATGACACTAGCCAGAATGTGCAGAAAACTCTGACGCTAACATTCACCAGGAAAGACAATATTAAAATTACTGGTAAATGAGAATGAAATGAAAAATAAATTAAAACAAAATGTCAGCTATCTTTAACACAGCTTTCACCCCTAGTCCAACATGGAAAACTATTTACTGATACAGAAATACTGTCTGTGCAACAGGAGAATAGCCATGGTTAACTTAGTGCTATTATAAGAACAGACTTTCCTTTATCATTTGAAAAAGTCTTGAGAAACAAAGTTTTGTGTGTGTGTGTGTGTGTGACAGTGTGGCAGTTTATAGTGAAGTCTAGCACTGGAGTATCATGCCACATGTAGCATGATGTCCCACCCAGTCACATTATCTTGACACTAGGCCGACCAGTCCTAACACTAATCTCTTTATGCTGAGTGCCAGGCATGACAGCTGCAAATACTATTTTTTAAGTCTTTGGTATGACTCTGCTGAAGTGTGAACAGGCGACCTCCTGCATCAGAGGCGGACAGTCTAACCACTTAGCAGTCATCAGGGAAAGTCTGTTATTTCAGTAAATTCATTTACGTTCTTGCTTATGGCAGTATGCATGCTACTATATTAGAGCAAGAAATAGTATAAATAGGGTACCCTGACAATAAAAAGTTACGCCCTTTGAAGAAATAAATGTTATATTTTTGGTTCTTTTTTCAATGGATCAAAATGCATGCATCTCACCAAATTTAGACAACATAACATTTTGGGACAAGTGAAAATGTAGGTGGGACAAGAGAATTTTCTGAAACCACTTGTCCTGGTCAAGTGGGTGGAAAAGTTAATTTGATCAACCACATCATTATCATCATCAATCCCTTAACCCAAGAGGTCACTGGGGCACCACAGTTGACTCTGCAACCAATTCTCTCCATCTTTCCCTGTTCTCTACTGCCCTTTGGGAATCTCCAAATCCCATGCCTGTCCAATCCTTAATGTTGTCTTCCCACCTCTTTTTCTGTCTGCCTCTTCTTCTGCACCCTCACACTGAGCCTTGCAAGATTGTTTTTGCCAGTCCAGATGATCCTGAGACATGACCGAACCACTTCAGTTTGCGCTTTTTTACAGTGGTCAAGAGGTCTTCATAGGATACAATGGTTTGTTGGATCCTGTTATGGACTTCTTCGTTGGTTACATGGTCAATGTACCAGATGCCCAAGATCTTGCAGTACCATCTCATTTCAAAGGTTTGAATCCTTCTTTGTAGATCTGATGTGAGCGTCCATGTTTCACAAGCATACACAAAGATAGATATGACAATCGAGCGCATCAGCCTTATTTTGGAACCAAAAACAATGTTGGTATCTTTCCATATTGGTCTCAACCTTGTTATTACTGCTGTTGTCTGGGCAATCCTGAAAAGTAGTTCTGGTTTGGAGCCCTCATCTGTGATAATTGATCCCAAGTACTTAAAGCTTGTGAATCTTTCCAGTTTTTGTCCACTGACCTTTATTTCTGCACTGATGCCATTGGTGTTGTTTGTCACCAGTTTGGTTTTTCGGTGCTAATCTCCATACCATATGCTGTGGAGGTTGTGTTGAGGCGCTCAAACAAGTTAGCCAGTTCTTTCTCATCTCCTGCTAAACCATCAATATCATCTGCGAAGCGAAGGTTGGTGATTGTTCTTCCTCCGATGCTGACAGTGCCCTTGTGGTCATGCAAAGCATCCTCCATGATCCTTTCCAGGAAAATGTTGAAGAATGTAGGTGACAGTATACATCCCTGTCTGATTCCAACTGTTGTTTGAAACTAATCTCTCTGCTGCCATTGATGAGGACAGCACTTGTGGCTTTGTCATAAAGGTGCTCAACAGCCTGCACCAGGTTTGAGCCGATGTTGTACCTCCTCAAGTTGCCGATAAGGCTGCATGCCATATACTATCAAAGGCTTTTTTTAAAATCTATAAAGATGTGGTATAGATTCTGCTGATGCTGAAGGTATTTCTTGCAAAGGAGTCTGAGATTGAAGATTTGTTCTATGGTGCTCCTTCCCGCTCGGAAGCCTGCCTGCTCTTCAGCAATAATTCTCTGCTTGAGGCTTTAGTCTGTTGAGAATTATCTTCAGCATGACTTTGCTCGGGTGACTGATCAAACTGATGGTTCTGTAGTTTTGGCATAGCTGTAGGTTTCCTTTCTTGGAAAGCACAATGACCAAGGATTAAGTCCATGTGGTGGGCCATTCTCCTGTCTGCCATTATCTTGTTGCAGATTGTTGTTAGGACTGTGACTATCTCTTCTCCTGTTTGAATGAGCTCTGCTGGTATGTTGTCAATGCCGGTTGACTTTCCTTTCTTTAGTGCCCTTGACACACCACATGAAGATCAACCACAACAGGGATTTAAAGAATGTATAAAAGTCAGCTTGCCCTTCAGAGATTTGAACATGCCTCCCCCCAAATAAAAAACACAAAATATGACATGTTTTAAGGAAATCTCATTATATTTATTTTCCAAGCACTTAAGTTTTCTTTTTATCTTTGTCTGTACCTTAAACCATTTGCTAATAATTACAATTTTTAAAAAAAGATCTATTTAAGTAGTACATGTAGAGAGATACAAGAAAAAAGGAAGGATTTGAATGCATGCACCTTATAAACTTGAGGTTGTCCCTGGCATCAGCTAAGAAGTAAGTCCCCGACCACATCAAAAGAGTAATCAGAAAAGTTTTAATTTTACATAGTTTTTCCATTACATCTCCTGGGATGCAAGAATGAGTGTCAACGATCCCTTTGATGTCAGAATTGAGGGTCAGATGAGTAAAAAACAAAACAAAAACTTGGTGTTAGGACAAAGAAGACATTAGAGGTGTTCTGGTAAAAGCCCCATATCATACTGATCATCTGATTCAGGGGTAGTAGTGAGAAGTATTTTTTAACATACCGTATTTATAGCATGTTTTCAAATGGCAAAAAATAATTACTTTTTTTTTGCTGTCCAAATACATATTAAATTCTTTAATTAGGTGTCCAAAAACAAACGGGAAGATAAATTTGTGCCCCCCTCCCCCGGGTCCATAATGAAGTTACCATTAGCTCACAAGACGACGTGCTGCCATGAGGTAAAACAAGTATTTTGTCTAACACCATGGAAAGGATAATGAATGAAAAACAGGAATTATTTGCCTATTTTGTCTATTTGATACATGTCCATCCACCAGAAAACGCAGCCATACATGTATTAGAGCCACGATTTTGTGCGTATTTTCCAAAAGAACCGCATATTAGTAATTTTGCAATTCACAGTTTAACCCTCTACTAATCAGTGACAATAAAATCTACCTTACAAACACATGCAAGCTTTATGTCTGTGTAATTATCATATTAATACAAACTAAATAAAAACATTTTGGAATTATAATTCTGAAGATATTTATGACAAACACATTTTAGTATCAAGAGTAGAAATACTGGTACATGTATGATGGCTAATCTTAGAGCACCAAGGGTGAGAGGCTCCATATGGGGTGAGTGTTGTATGCACGCCTAGGAAAGGTAAATATAACAAGCAAGTTACAATATACAAGTCATTAATATGTTGGTATTTTTTTAAATAAAGGTGATCTATTTGTTGTGGTTCTCTCTTCATTTTTTTCCCACCTAGTTGAGGGTAGCTCCAAAATGAGTAGAGCCTGCAGACTCGAAACAATCGACTGCTCAAAGATTGTTTTGATGCATGTTGGAGATTTCAGGGTGTCTAGGTGAAAATTGTTCATACTATAATTTGTGAGATTTCTTTGACAGGTGTGTTCAGAAATAAAAGGCAGCCATCTGGATTTCATTAAAAGAGCACACGATGTACACAATCAATATTTATCATCTACAAAGAGGTTTATTACCTGTAGAACAATAACTACATTTAAACCGTGGTACATAATGCCTCAGGGATAAGGGGTGTGTTTTGTTGCACGATGCCAATGAATTTACTAATCCATACTGACTCTCTGATGTATTGTTTAATGATATAAAGCAGGGGTCATGGTTTCAAATCAAAGCCATAACTGTCACACCTGCTTGAAGTGGTTTTGTGTGTAACGATGTCTACACTTACAACCAATCCGTGGAAGTTCGTGATCACATTAAATAATTGGCGACCAAATGAAGTGAACTTTGTATCAGTTAAATTAACGGCAAACACACTGTGAATTTTACTTTAAAATGACGCAGCAGATCTTCTTAGATTTTGTCCGAAAACATAAATTGTAGAAAAAATTATAGCAGAGCAATGTCCAAAAAATTACAAGGCATTTAAATATTATATTTGCCCCCAAAAACAGTGTCCGAAAACAAACCATGTCCGAAAACATACCGTAAATATGGTGACCATCATGGCAGCCATACTGGAAGTATGACTGGTATCATTTTCATAGAGGATTTGGTGTAAACCCCATATCATAACAATTATCTATTCAGTGGGATTAGTGACAAGCTTTTAAGACTGTCAAGGCAGCGATACTGGATTTATAAACTGGTACCCTTTTCATCTAGGACTATCTAGGTATCAAAATACATCTAATGGTGAAAACCCTATGGTGATATAGCCATTCGTTTGGACAGGAGAAGAGATGACAATATTTTCAAGATATGACTTTCCATTCTTGAGTAGCAATAAGATGGCACCGATTTCATTCAAGAACGACAGGACATCATAAGAAGTATGGTGCAAACTCTATGCCAATATGCCTTTAAGTTCAACTGTGACAGTGCCCATATTTACAGTCAGATTAGAACCATTCTCATTCAGGAGCAACCAGACATAATAAGAAGTCTTTTAGTGAAAATCCTATGTTGATATGACCATCACGGTGTGTGAAGTTTCAAGGCAATCCTCCAAATAGCCTAGGAGTAGCAATAACAAACCTGTGCTAACAGAATGATAGATGACTGACAACAGACAATCCCATAACTTCATCAGCTACTCAAGAGCTATGACCAGTACAGCTCAAAATAACATCAATGCTTGCTGTCAAAAGTGCAAACCGGTGCCTGTTAGGCAGGAAGGTAACATTATCAGCAGCTGACTTCTAAGCAAGAATGTCACTTCTTGGCTGGTTCCTTATGATAGATTCATGAAACAAGTCACCATTTTCATGAAAATCACTTCAATAATGACATGAACAGCCAGTGATAAAGCACAGCTGTCAGTACAATATCTTCACAATTACAAATTGTCAAACTCTTAAACAATCAGTGTCAATTTTCTAAGACTAACAAATAAAACCAGACAAATGTTCTTTCTCTTAGCTCACATTTTTAAAAAAATTATTTTAATATTTGACACATTATTCATACTGAATAAACTTCAGTAAGAACTATGACATGCATGTCATTATATTCCATGCACTTCATCATATATGTATTCCACAAATAGTATAGCGTTTTTAAAAATGTGTTCCTGCTGGATACAGTTTTGATTCTTGTCACATACTTGTTAGATTTCAAATTTAAATAACTTTTGTATATTTCATAGAGGATGCTACAAAAGTAATTTTTTTAGCAAAAGAAGAAAGAGAGCTGTCACATGGAATCAATATAAGTAAAAACATTCTCCTAATGACATATGAAATAGCTGTTGTAACTCTAAGGTCTTAAACTGTGTGTGTGTGTGTGTTAGAAATTTGGATTTTTAAAGCAGCTTTAACTATTTTCCAGTAGTTTAAAGTGATGTCTAGCACTGGGGCATCATGCCGCAGATATACAGCATCACGTCCCGCCCAGTCACATTATCCTGACACCAGGCCGACCAGTCCTAGCACTAACTTCTTAATGCTGAATGCCAAGTGAGACAGCTGCTAGTACCATTTTTTTAAGTCTTTGGTATGACTTTGGCCAGGGTTTGAACCCACAACCTCTTGCACCCAAGGCGGATGCTCTAACCACTTAGGCCACCAGAGCAGTCATGTGGTCTTACAGTAGTTATTAGAAAAAGTAAAACCAACAAGATAGTAAAATTCAACAAATAATCTCTCTCTCTCTCTTATAAAACAAAAATTTAAGAGGAACTTACAGTATTGTGATTTAAATCCAAAATAATCATAAAAGTTTTATCACAAGTCTAAAAGTACAGAAGCTCAGAATGAACTCCAATTCTGAATATGCTGATAGACCACTAGTCCTGCTGTATCACAACAATGTAATTCAGAATGTCTTTGAATGAATTCACAATAATCTCAAAACAATATTTTAGTCAAAGTCGCAAAGCATGTTGTAATTCCAATGAAAAATTCAATAAATAACTTCCCTGAAATTATAACTGAACACAACTAAAGTTTATTCCACAAAGACTGTTAAGACAGGAATAAATAAATATGTTGATCATAACCTTACATAAAAATGAAAGACTCAATAACATGAACAGGATGGGAGTCATTTTCCCATCAAATTTGTAAACAAGTTCACTTTCTAGAACATTCTAAAGTCTAAAGGACATGTGAACATGTTTACAAATATTACCTTAAAGTATTTATCAATACTCATGGACAAAAGTTAGTCACGAACATGTACTATGTTATTTACAATCTACAATCATGGATAACAGTTAAAAACATAATGAAGATATACATAACCAAATTCCAACACAAAGACCACTTTAACCACACCCTGATGTAGTACAGTAACACCTGCCTTGAAAGACCACCTTTTTTGCCAAAAAAGTATGGCCTCTTAAGACAGGTGGTCTCTCATAACAGGTCACAATGCTATAAAATGAATAAATTTGTACATTGAGAATGTGGTCTCTCAAAACAGGCAGTCTCACAAAGCAGTGGTCTTTCAAGACAGGTTTTACTGTAACAATAAAAAGTTCAGAATGACCCAGCTTGCATTAACTGTATTAGAGGGATGATGTAATAAGACAGTAGTACTTCCAATCACCCAATGGGAAGAAAAAATCTGGCCATGGATGTAACAAAAGGCACAAAAATTTTAATAGACCAAAATAGGAATATTCACCTAATAAAACAAAAAAACAAGGACATAACAAAATTTTTTCAAATTAAAAATTTACAGTTTATGATTATTCATTTGAAGAATCCTCTAATGTGTTTATATCCTTTAGTCCAAGAGCAAAACTTGCATACAGTTACATCCACAATCAATTAGCAACAACTTTCATAAAATGATTTTAATGTATAATACAGTATGCTAGAATGGTTCTTTGGCATCTCCTTTGTCATTCAATCACAGAATCAACTGAATATTTTCAATGATATTGCTACAATTATTGGAGACAGATCCAAATGGTGTTGGTAAATTTAAGGCTGCAACAGACATCTAAATCTTGAAACATATAGTTTACAAGAACTAAAACAATGTCACTTAACTGAAATAATTAGATATTCAACTTTCCCCCATTTTCCTGTTAGGTTTACTGAAAAGCTGAGAGCTATTATAATGTGCAAGCCACACCTTACTCACCTTGCAATTGTCTCACTAGCTGTCTATTTTTAACCTCTATATTATGACTTCATTCAGTGTTAACATGTCCTTGTTGAACCTGTATGGCCATTTCAGTAAAAAATCTCAAGAATTGTAGTGATCTTTTTTCGTACTGTTACATATATGCATATAAACGAAAAGTCAATAATGGAATCCGACATACTACCTGGAGGTTATCAGGATGCTTTTCGAGGATCTACAATGACTAAGACCCATATACCAGCATTCAAACTTGAAAAAGTATTTCTTGAAGATAAAATGTCACCAATCTATTAAGGTTGTCTTAACATGTTGTTTAAATGTAAACAGCTTAAAGAAATTTTATTATCAGTATATCGACTTGATGAATGATGTTGTGCAATGTTTGCTATAGTCAATTCTGAACTACTTTTTCTAAGTGATCAGTGCCTTCTACCAGATGTAAACTTGGAGAGTGAGTTGCCAAAGTAGGTGGGAAGTTTCAAGGACCTCCCTCAACAGGGATACATGTTTCTGTTAAAGTAGCCAGGTGTAAAGTAAAAGTAGCCAGGTAAATCACCAACTCCTGGCTGATAAGGAAAGCCCTGAGTGATGCCAAATTCTATGTGAAAATCATAAATGCATACTTCAAAATAGTGTGTTCCATTGTTTTTCTTTCTAATATTTAACATGGTCTGAATCAGCCTCACATCTGGATGAATCAGCCCCTTATTTGGGCCAAATAAGCCATGGTCAGAATGAGTCAACATTAGTTGGTAGTTCAAGTTTCCTCTGACCCTTACACCCAGTGTTTGATATTTGTTGCAGCAAATTGGAGAACGTCAGATTCATCAAGAATATGGCACATGTCAGTGATGTTTTTGTTGTATCACATACTGATTCATCAATCTGGCTTTATCAAGACTGCTGCAAGAGTGACAGGTTGTTGTTCTAGGAAC
The DNA here is from genome assembly GCA_016617855.1 of Megalonaias nervosa. Taxonomy (NCBI): domain Eukaryota; kingdom Metazoa; phylum Mollusca; class Bivalvia; order Unionida; family Unionidae; genus Megalonaias; species Megalonaias nervosa. The sequence goes on from JAECUM010000961.1 coordinate 244,122, forward strand.
AATCAATGCTGTAGTTCTGTCTCATCTGTCAGTGGATTAAAGATATAACAACTATAATACAATTTCTATGAAAATAAATAAAATATTTTCCTTTCAATTTCATGCAGGTATGACTCGATGTAGCATCATTTAAGTATGCTATGCTCACCTGGCTACCTATGCTGTGACCGCATGGTGGTGGTGAATTCCAACTTTTCATTTGAAAACTGACTCTGACCCTACACCCCAACATAAATGTCCAAATATTAAAAATGGGGTGGTAAGGGTCAGAGTAGTCCAACAATGTGAGACAATGACCCATGTATTTATATTTTGAGGGTCAAGGTCTTATTTCCCAAATAATGGCTCTGTGTAGCGTGTTCCAATGTTGATTAACACTGGAATTTGAAGTCAAATTTTCAGCATTTCTAGCTACTTAAATGTTCGCCAATGGAACTTGAAAACAGGTTCATTTGCTTGTGTGAGAATCTGAATTTATTAGAAAAAAAGACAGCTGAGTAAGTAAAGTATGACTAAACCATTATGCCTTCAATTTGAAGAAAATAATCGCTATGGGCTGCCAGGTGTGTGAGATATTCCTGAAAATTTGACTTCTCATTATGATGTTAGTCTACATCAGAACACGCTACACATCGCCGTTATTTAGGCAGTAAGACCTCGACCCTCAAAACATAAATATCAGGGTTGATGTCTTACACTGTAGGACTAGGGTTAGTACTAATATTAGTACCCCTACTCCTACCTTTTGGACGGGGTACTAACCTGAACCTATGTGTGTCAATGGTGCAAGCTAACCTAATATAAAAACTTTTTGAACATGTTCCTTGCATATAATGAAATAAATTGAGTAGTCCTCTTATTTAATACCGGAATTATTGCAAATCATTGAAGAAATAGTCGTAAAATCTAGTTTACCTTTCTTATCCGATATTTTCGTTTAGATCGTCCGCCATATTAGTTCAAATAATGACTACTTCCGTTCTCAGCCTTGTTTGTTTGTGTGCCATAGAAGGACATTGAGGCCTTATTTGGAAACATAAACAGATGGTAGTAAAACTATGGTGCTGTTTGAGACGGAAATTCTGCACATTAAAAGTAAATATGGTTTATCGGTGACTTTGAAATTCCACCAAGAAGTCATTATTCACCACTTGATTGATAAAAAGGATGTATTTGTCCTGCTACCCACTGGATTTGGAAAAGTCACTGACTTGTGCCTTTTCTCAACAAAAACTGATTTCCGCAATAATTGCAAGTATCCATTCTCTGTCTTCACGCGTTATGACATTCAACAATTAATAACATAGCGTAGAATATCCAAATATGGTCTGGCAAGCCATATTTAGAAAAGGGGTCATGGCGAGAGTCTTGCGTTATCTGTCATGGTGGACACAGTGAGGTTAGTGGAACCATGCTAATTTATTTTATTGTGTAAGGGCTTAATAAATTCATAAGCCAAACTTCTTTCACAACATGATTATACTTATGTAGTAGATTTCTGAACTATTTGTTTTTCTGACTTTAGCGATGATTTTTTTTGCTCCACTACATGATATTGGATTAGTTCGTAGCCTCAACCACAACAAATAAAATTGAGGTTACTGCATCGTAGCTAGGACTAGGGTCAGATGAAACTCGGACTATATTCGCAGGTAGACGTCCTAATGTATTCTCCATCCAAACCCCACCCACCAACAGTTTGTACACAAATTCCGTTTTAAGAAGACGAAAAGCTTTATGGCTATTTTTATAAACGCACAAGGTCATTTCATTCATTAATTTATAATTTCTAGCCCTATTGTCGTCAGGGAGTCACTAACAGTCATATTCTACGCGTTTTATGCCTTGTCCACTGATGAACATAAATCAATGTTTGCTTCAGCAGATCTTATTGATCTGAAACTGAAAACTATTGCGAAAAATTAAGTTGAATTCATACTAAATTAAGTTTTAAACAAGAACGATGTAATATGCGTCCGAAAAACATATTCCACGATGATACCGAGACAAGGAGTTGCTACTTCATAGCTCGTCTGATGGTTTTTTCAAGGTTAAAGTCTAATATCAAGAGCCTTATCTCTGTATATAACTTACCCACATAGTTAGATAACTTAGTTGTTCAATCTAAATCAATGAATGTTGTTTCCTTATACGACACAAAAACAAGAAGTTAATTACGAACAAATTTCCCCAAACTGCCTGAAGGACAGAAAGTGCCTCGTTCTCAATCTAACAGGGGAAGTTACTCCATCAGAAATAGAGGTCTGGTATCACACCATTATTTGACTAAAATTTATAATAAGCCGTTTCCTGAGACGGACCGATTGGAATTCCAAACCGCATTTCTGAGGGACGCCGTTGACAATGATGATGATGATGATGATGATGATGATGATGATGATGAATTGCATGATGTTGTTTCAAAGTCAAACTTTATCAGAAATTTGTTTTAAAGATTTTCATCAATGGAATCGTAACTGTAATTTTATTCCACTCAAGATATAAATGGTTTATAGATATTCGGCCCAACTTGGACTGAAAATAAAACAATTCGGACCAATTGGAAAGACAATTCAGCTAAACTTAATATGACAACTGTGACAGTAGTTTTAGAAAGTATTTTCCCCAAAAAAGATATTAGCAGCAGGGAGGGTGAACCCTACAAATTGGATTCGAGCAAACATATCTAAAACAAAGATTTCACACGAAAAAAATTTTAAAAAAAGGTCAATAACGTCAAACTGAAACCTCTAACTTTCCGTGATATCACCGGTGACGGCGTCACTGATGAGATCACCTGTGATGAAATCACCGGGGTTAGTTTGCGCTGTTACTTCGCCGTTGACTTCGTGTTTATAAAGTTTTGTGAGTGATCGTTTATGTAATCGTGCGCGTCATTTTTGTTAGCCCACCCTCCCTGCTGCTGTAATTTAACCATTGCATTATAATAATGATCGGTGAAGCTCACTCAGCACGATTAGCTCGAGAACGACTAGAAGCAATTAAGAAATATCTACCTGTCCGTGATTCTGTCAGACAAAAATTACAAGAGCGTCAACAAACACAAGAAGAATTTACGGAATCCGCAGAACAATTATTTAACCTATCACTGAAACTACTAAAGGTATTGTTCCTGTGTTAAAAGAAACGGCAAAAGAAACTAAAAAGATAGCGGAGCGAACTAAAAAGACAAAGAAAATTCTACGAGAACTTCCTGCCGAAATAGCTGCGGCTCAACTAACTGAAGAAACAGATCAAGCAGAAGGTGATGCTCAACAAGAACCAGAAGCACAAGCCAGCGCCAGGATTAAATTGCATGATAAATTTAATGAGGATTTCATTGTCGGCATCGCAAAGCGTGATATACCTAAATTAGCTGAAACTGCTTTTTTAACCTATGATAACCGGCGAAGATATCTGAAACCCGATTACGCCGATGATGCTATCTCACACGAGCAATGGTACAAATGGATTTTTCGTTTACGTTTTGACGTTGATCAAGCTCGGACTACCGATAAGAGATATTCTGCTTACAATACAGCTATAAGAAATATGACGTTGGCATTTCAGAAAATGCAACAACAACAAGAAGAACAAGAAGAAGAAGAAAAAGAACCAAAAAGATCAATAAATGATTATTTTAAACCCAAGTCCGTTGACACCATCCAAGATCCAAAATATACAGAAGTTATTGCAGCAAAATATGAATCCCGAAATAAATATTTAAAACCTGAGTATGTTGAAGGATTTGGATTTGATAGTTGGATTACGGCTGTATATCTCGTTTCTAGAAATATTGAAAAAATAGATGACTTTGGCGATTACGATGAGTTTAGAGAAAATGTAATGAAACAAATAAAAAATTTTGAGGAAAAAAAAATCTAAAAAATTAACTGAACCCCAACGAGGTCAGCCTCGTGAACCAACTCAACCAAGCGAACCAGAACAACCCCGTGGCTTACTTGGTAGTGTATCATCTTATTTTTCACCGTTTGGTAAGACAACTGGCAGTGGAATCACTTGCCCCGACAGTGTCGTAGCTGACGTAGACAGATTAGAAGTTCTTGTTGGCGAAAACGAGCTGGTAATAATTCTCCAGAAATTATTAACGAAATCACATCCATTTGTCAACGATTATTTACCGGCGGCATTATGGACATTAACGATTATAGGGCTCTCATTAATGAAATTATCGATAGCGACTTTCAGTCGCCCAACTATATCACTGATTATTATAGCGACTAAAGGTCGCCAGTCACTGATTAAGCAGTTAAATAATTGATTATAATAGATGATCATACACGCTAATCAACGCAGACCAATCATGGTCAGGATGGTAAATGGACGATTACCTGTATACGAGACATACTACGGAGATGGATTAGGTGATGTTCTTAAGGGTTTATTTTCGAGAATTGCCCCAAAAGCAATACCGATTATATAGCAGTTAGGCATGAAAGCTACTGATGTGATTCGTGAAAAAGCTCTGAAGTCGCCGGTAAAGTATTTTCTACGATCAAGGATAGACTAGCACGATTAATACGACAAAAACCTCAGCCACCAGTAAAATTAGCTAGCACTGAAGTGATGCCTGTAAGTGTTAGTAAAGTAATAAATCAAGCCGCAAATCAAAAACTAGCAGCGATGACAGAGTCATTGGCCGAAGAGGGAGAAAAAAATGTAACAGCAAGTCTGATGGCGGGAAGTGGACTTCCCCGCAGTGGTCTTCGTATTAGACGATGACTAATAACATAACATGTTCAAACGTGTATCTAATCCGCATTTGACGTGGATGCGCCAGTTCTCAAGGATGAGTCTGTGCTTGATTATCAGTATTATTCTTACGATGCTCGAATGCCAAATCAGCGTGGACGAATAGAATTACAAGTTCAAGATACAAGTAGATATTTCTTGCCCGCGGAGGCGTTTATCGAGGTTGAAAGTGAACTTGTAAAAACAGATGATACTGAATACGGCGCCAATTATAGTGTTGGTTTTGTCAATAACGGTGTCATGGCGTTGTTTGACAGTGCCACGTACATGATCGACGGAAGAAATATTGAATCCATTCAAAACGATGTCGACGTCGCTACGACTATACTTGGTCTTGCGCGATACAGCGACGATTTTTCAAGATCGGCTGGGCCATCAATGATGTTTTACAAGGATACTTCTAATAATCCTGATTATAGGCAATATAATTTAGTACAAACACCGCGTGATACTGCATCTGATCCACAACCAGCTGGAATGATAGCTCGGCCTGGTGCTGCATTTTCGATAATACAACGTGCTAACGTGAATTTCAATTTGGGATTTTCAGCACGTCGGTCAATGTTGCTGGGAGACCACAGAAGATTTTCTTGTGCAATTCCATTATCACACATCTTTGGATTCTGCAGACACGTACGAAAGGTCATTTTTGGAGCCAAACATACAGTTGTACTTGTCAGGAAAGCAACCGACGATGATGCAATATGGCGACCTGCCGGCGACGCTGGTAAAGTAAATCTAACAAAACTTTCATTGTGGATGCCAGTAATGACTCTAGCGATGACCGTCGAAGATCGGTTGCTCGCTTTTTTGAGTAGCGGCGGTAAGTCAACGTTGTCTTGGCTAACAACAACCACAGATGCTATTCAAAGTTCCGTTGTTGGTTTATTTACGTGGCAAATAGCATCACAACAAGGTATCTTTGCGCCGCGACATATATTCGTTGCGCTTCAAGATACTAGACGAGTAAATGATTAAACGCGTAGTTTAATGATATTTGATAAACTCGGTGTTTCCGAGGTGTCGCTGCGAATAAACGGTCATCAAGAACCATCCGAGGATATTTTGTTAAATTTTAATCAAAATCATGTAGCGCGTGCATATCATCGGTTAATGTCATTTATGGGGCGTGATCAAAATGTTGATACTGGTTTACAAATATCACAGTTAGATTTTACAACGCTATATCAGATTTATTATTTTTCACTGGAACATTTGGATTTGTTTAGACAGTCTGTCGTTGATATTCACTTTCGAGCTCGTGTAGCAGAATTACCCGTTGTTAATGGTAGTTACAGAGCAATCGCCGTTATATTATCCGATAAAGCAATGTTACTTGAAGGTGTTGGTGGTCGCATGAGAGTCGTTGATGCTCCCGTCGAAAACATGTAGATGTTTTCCGAATATGCAAGCGTTAATTTAGAAATCAAATATATATCATAAATGTCATATCATCATGTTAGTGTCAGTCTGACCCTGGGTCAGATTAAACGATTACAATCACCGTTAGCATCACGATGCGGAACAAAAGTAACATTAAAACACGATCAAATGTCCGGTGCAAATAAATTATCGTTGACCGAGCGTCAGTTTAAAAGATTCAACGAAGCTAAACGCCGCCAAGAAAGGAATACGATTAAATCTTTCCGTGGGCGCCATCAAGGATGCTATTAAAACCGGAGGAATATTTTCACTTCTTGCAGCGTTACCGGCGTTGATAGCCGCAGCCGCTCCAGCTGTTGCAAAAGCTGCCGCGTTAGGTGCTGTTAGTGGCGCAGCTGGAATGGCACTGAAAAAAGCTGTCCAAAAAACATCAGGTGGATATATTGGATTTAAAAAAAGACGACGACGACGAGTCGGACGCGGTCCGAGACTTCCAGGGTCTCGACCAAACAACGTTTGGGGGCGCGGATTAAGAATTCCAGGGACTCAACGATGACGTCGTCAACGATAGTTCCACTATCGAATTTTGATCTCATCAACGCCGCTAATCAGTTAAATATAAAGAATTTCAGAGGTGTTTTTATGCGTGACCAATTACCAAAAAATCCGACACTGTCAGAAACAGGTATTATCAATCTTGATTCATCAACGGGGCCAGGCACTCATTGGGTCGCATACGCCATTGATCCACGTGGAATTATTTATTTTGATTCGTATGGGTTGGCGCCACCAAAAGAATTTTAAAAATACGTCGGCAGATTTCAAAGTATTCCAATCTGGTATTCAACGCTACCAACACAAACATTAACGGATCCACCAATATGTGGCCGTGAAGCACTAGCAGTACTTGATGCTGTATCAAGATCAACGAAACCACCTCATAAAGTTGTACATGAATATACATTAAATAATCGCTAATCATATAATGGTAGATATCTACGGACGATCTTCTACTGCTCGAGCCGGCAAGAGCAGCGACGATATCGATTTATCAAAATACGCCACCAAAGACGATCTTGCTGATATTATGAATTTATCTGGAGTTGACCGAGATGAAGTTGTTATTTTTCAGGATAAATTCGGTGTTTTAAAGACGAGTAATATCAAGTGGGTCGATATAATTCGTAGAGTTCTTGGTGCCACCACGGACAATATTCCAGTATTTACTGACGGTGGTAGAATCAGAGACTCAAATGTATCAATCGCAACTATCAGGGATGAAATTAAGAAAAGTGTCGCTGATCGTTTAAAATCCACCGGGAATACTATGACAGGTGAACTTAACATGAATGGAAATAAAATCATTGCTTTAAGAGAACCAGCAGGTGATGAAGATGCCGCAACAAAAAAATATGTGGATGATAAAAATATTCCGATGACAACTTCGTTGTCGACGATCAATGATGGTATGACCGCATTTAGAACTGAATTTTATAATCATGTACAACTGTTTATGAATTTCCACAGGAACGTAAACAAAACCACTAATGAATTTTTTGGAAGTCCACCAACCGTTGATATTAAACTCACCGACATTAACATGAAACTCAATGATATTGTCAGTGGAATTCCTAATATCGTTCAAAAAACTAATCTCGTTAAAATTCCACACGGTGAACAGGCTAACAATATAATATACACATTATCATCAGGATCATCAACATGGACACCGCAAAATAACTCTATCAAACATACCGCGACGGTTACTGGTGTTTACAGGCTGTCCGTATTTAGTTCTGCAAAATTCAGGGTATTTACTACATTTCCATGGCGTTATTCAACCGATGCTTTTTCTGGAACTGTATCTATTATATTAAATAAAGATACCGAAGAAGAATTTATACTGGAACCATCTGATAAAAAAATAACCACAGCGTCTTACTGGTGGTGTATAGAATTCGTAGCTGAAACACCTCCGCTGTCAACGTCGTAGACGTCGTCTTAGACAACGACAACAACTAAAATATAATGAGCGCTCACAGATACAGATACGATCAAGTAACGACATGGCAGAATAAATTAAAAACCATTATCGGTGATTATACAGCAAAAATAAAGAAATATCGTAGACGTGCAACCGTCGTTGATATTATGGTTTATTCGGTTTCTACGCTAGTTGCTGAAACCGGCGTAGTATTAGCATCGCTAGCGACGATGACAGCACCGATAGTTGTAACAATCATTGTTTCATCGTCAACGTCGATCGCAGGAATATTTAGTATAGTCGCAAAAAAGATAAATACGTGCACGAATGAAAACTTAAACGAGTACACGATGAAATTACATACTGCAACGACCGCATATTCTAAATTGTCATCGTTGATTTCTTCGTCGCTCAATGATGGAATAATATCTGCCGAAGAATTCAGTATCGCAATAAAGATATACAATGAAGTATTCAACGTTAACGACGCAGTCGTCAGTGACGCAGTCACCGTCGTCGTTAATGAAAAAATTTCTGAACAGGATTTAAAACAATAATAGTATAATAATGTCAACGTTCGATCAACGATCGCAGGAATTATTGCAACAGATCGTCACTAATACTGCTCCGGTAAGAACCACAATGATATCAGCGAGTTCAACTTCGCCTGAATTCAGTATTAATTTTCCGACCGCAATACCAGCATCCGAGATAGGTCTAGCGCAATTACGGGTTTATCATAGCTGGCCCAACATTAGATCGACATCGTTTGGTGGACTACAACCGAATAATTCATTAGTATTTGCAAATAAAAACAAAGATGATGGAACTCCTGACTGGCAAGTAGTCAGTGTACCTACGGGTAGTTATCAAATAGAACAGATCAATGAAGAATTCCAGCGCAGAATTAAATCCATCACAGGAAAAGAATCAAAGATTGCTATTACTGTTCATGAGCCAACACTGTCATCGGCCGTTGAAATATTGTCGCCGGATTACGCTGTGGATATATATCAGTCTTCGATTAGATCAGTATTAGGATGGCCAGATATTTCACCTCGTTATGAAGGTCCACCACAACCACGCTCGGAAGAATTTTTTACAACGGAAAAAAAAATACATTAAAAAACCAGACGTATACATCAACGGAATTCCTGGTGTTAATTTTAGACTTGATTGGCTAGATAACAGAGATTATACTGATACCGATGGAACATGGCTTCCTCATTATGATCGTTATTATATATTCAGCTTTGTATACGATCCAGTAACAGGAAAAGCTTTACACGACAAGGATGGACCTCTTATAGTTCCCAATGAAGACCCTATTGATGGATGGGTTGCTTTAATCGAATTTGAACACAATAATAAAATCGGCGACTTAAAAAATTTATTTTTATCATTGTCACAAGTCTACGACGAGGACACAAAAAAAAATATCATTGAAACAATACAACATCTGAATAAACTCAGATCAGACATGTACATCATTAATCGAACTTTTATCTTGAAAATACTTGAACAAGATAAATTACATCCAGAAGCACGTTTCATGAAATTTTTTCTTGATTATTATGGAACAACCAAAGAAAAAATCTTAACCTTTACAATACCAAAACTAGATTCAAGTAGATTAAAAAAGAGACTCACGGATGTTTTCGATAATTACTTTCCTAGAATCCTCGAATCGTGGAAAAAAATAGCCCCACCAGCAGGTATTCTTCGACACAACAATGATCCGTACGGGGGCGGCCGTCATGTCGCCCCGGGCATCGTCAATATCACATCAACGATCGCTGTCAATCTAGTATGTGACGTCGTCGACGGCAGTTATCAAGTTGACACTGATAAATCCAATCAGGCCCAACAAGGATACATTCTCTACTCATTTACACCTCAAGTCCCTCCGGGTTATTTGATTGTATCAGAACCGATCAACGTTGTTTATCTGAAATGTCACAGTCGTCTCTTATCACGGATAAATTTCAAACTTACTGACCAAAATGGCCACTTGCTCGATCTTAGGTCAGAGTCGCTGAATGTAAACTTGTATGTGAGATCTTAGAGTGATTCCGCAACGAGAAACAAAAAAAAAATAATATCAAATAATTATTTTTTTTACCCCATTATTTTATTCTTGACGTTGTCAAGGGGATCAGAAATGAATTATTCTGATACAACACTATTAGTTTCGTTGTCACTGGTGACACAGTCACTACAGTCACATTCAACGTCTTTATCTTTGGCCAGCAATTCTTCCGCGTCTTCGTTTATCAACTCAGTCATCGCCATGATATCTTTCAGCTGTTTTATACGAGCGTGTACGAGCCTTTTCGTTTCGTATTCGTGAGATAATTCTAACCTAACCCGCTCGATGGCCCGTGATAACGGCACAAATAACTTCACCTGCATATCAGTGATTGCCGCCAGCGATCGTAACATCGCCTGCTGAATTATATTTATAAATCTATAATCGGCGGGTAAAGTATACCTATTTTCTGATTTCCGAAATTGTAATGATTCAAAATCACTCATTATTTTTTCAGGATCAAGTTGGTCAGATATTTTTACGCCGCTGTGTTGTAATTTCTTAATAGCAGAAATAATTGATGTGATGCTTTCGTGATTCATTATTTTATATATTATAAATTATTTGTTTAAATAAAAATATATTTCTGAGTAAATATTTCTGAATAAAAATAAAATATTTGAGAAAATCTGACCAAAGTCACAATTTTGATGGGCATAATACCCGTCAAATTCATAAAATCTGTACAGAATTCGCAAACTGACGGGCATTATACCCCTCAAATTCATAAAATCTGTACAGAATTCGCAAACTGACGTGTATAATGGCCATCAAATTCATCAAATCTGTACAGAATTCATTAAAAAAGATCTGAATCATAATAAATATTTATAAAAAAAATCTGAATCAGAATAAATATTTATAAAAAATAAACTATTTTACAGAATCTGTACAGAATTCGCAAACTGACGGGTATTATACCCCTCAAATTCATGAAATCTGTACAGAATTCGCAAACTGACGGGTATAATGCCCATCAAATTCATGAAATCTGTACAGAATTTATGAATTCTGCACAAAATTCATAAAAAAATCTGAATCAGAATAAATATTTATAAAAAATAAAATATTTTACAGAATCTGTACAGAATTCGCAAACTGACGGGTATAATGCCCATCAAATTTAGAAAATCTGACCAAATTTCATAAAAAATAAAATTTTATTATAATAAAAGAATTTCTGAATCAGATAAATATAAAAATATATTCTGAATCACATAAAAATAAAAATATATATTTTATAAATTCAAAATTAAAGGCCTTTACCAATAAGGTCCTAAGAGTACCTTGTTGGGGCCTGAAGTCCACGGGGCACTCTTTCATCGGTTAAGACCCTGTCTTATGGTCCACAGGCACCTTATTGAGACTTTTTGGTCCGGCGGACAATCTTTCTGAATGTCCCTATGTGGGTACCCTTCAGTAATCACGACTTCACATCACCCTGCTGTTTATTTTGGGGACGCAAGCGCATATCGATTTCATGTAACCCCCCCCCCCCAATCAAACCCCGGGGTAAGTGCAAAACTGCACCCACCACGTTGTTTAACATGGTGAGGGTTACATGAAATCTCATGGGGCTTGCGCCCCCACTATAATAGCATCTGTCGCCGAATGCAAGATAATATATCTTTAGCATTTTTGGAGACTCGAACACGCAGAGAGTCTACACTAGTGGATCTGCACGCAAACGCCTTAACCACACGGCTATCGGAGCTGTTATGAATTATAGTTAAATTTAAGTATATAAATATTCACACTGTCTCATAGTGACAATGTCATGGACGGCAAATCCCTATACCGAAATAATATTCTGTTTCTGAATAAATTCTGCAATTTTATATATTTCTGCCGTTTCTGCTTTATTAAAACACGGTAACACTGTTACGGCCAGAACTCTGTGTTAGTAAATGCACTGGATCGATATTATTCTAGTACATCCCGCCCGCTGCAGAACTGCGTGGATTCATTTAGTATAGTGTCGTCTGCTGCGATCTATATGTGTACAATATAATATCACGGCTGAGGTTTTTATGTTCTGTTTGAGGATATATTTTCTGGAATTAATACTTCCACAACGTTGAGATGTTTGGACTGGAGAGATATTTAAGTATTACGATTAGACTGTAGTACAATAACTGCTCAATTACTCTATCAACGATGGGGACGGATTCTTATCACTGAATATGTATAAACAATAACAAAAAAGGGAGACAACTACTTGATTGTTCTATCAGCGATGATGGATTTATCTCGCTTCATTATATATACCAGAATATAATTTTTTGATCGTATTTAACTGAATATGCTGATTTAGTAATATTATTTGCCACATATTGTACTGAATTTGAGTGAATACCAAAATATTTACCAGCCGCATTCATAGAATTAAAAATTCTCTCTTCACCAGTCTCTGTATTTATGGATATAACCGACCTCTTTACAAACATTTTACATCTCCCAGTATTCCCAAGTGCAGAATTCTGACTTTGTGTAACAACACGCAAATTACTTAAAGAATTATCTTTCGGGTCTGAATTGATGTGATCAATTACAAGTCCGTCCTCGATGACCCCATGAAAACATTCGAACACGAACCTATGTGATAAATATCTTTTTTTTTCAACAGTAAATTTGAAATACCCAGTATTACTAACAACACCGACTGGTTTTTTTCGTTGACAGTGTTTGATGACACCATCACGAGACGCTTCATAATTTTTAATGATGAGATGTTTGTAAAAGACGCCTTGCTCCATTTCTATATATAATATTATTTGTCTAAATGATAATCTTAAAATCTGGTCAGATAGTCTTCAGCGGTTTTTAACGGAGACTCACCTGACGACTTCTTATCATAATATCGTTTCAAATCTCTGTATCTTTTACCGCCACACGATACACATAACCGTGTTTCTCCTCTGACTCAACCCGCATCATAAACACGGTTTTGGTCCTAGACTACCTCTTCGGAAACTTTGCATGTGTTGACCACAAAATTCATTTACGCATGATTTATTACAAGGAGTTGAAAATCCAATCATAAGCCATCGGCATCGGTTGTTTGTTTGAATCATTATATATATATAATTAAAGTTTAATTAAACATATATATTTGTCTTAAATATAGTATGGAGGAATTTGAGAGATTATCCACGATTGAACCTTCCACCGCAAGATTTGATCTTGACAAATTACCAAAATCTAAATTTAATTTTTCGATGCAAGATCTGGCTTTGATAAACAGAGATATAACCGATCGTATCCGTGAAAGTAAAAAAGAATTTCGCAATGATGGTGCGGCTCATACTTGGTCGACATTCAGGATTATGAAGGACACCAGCGGTGTTGTTGTCGACGCTAGAATGAGTGACGAACGAGGTAAAAATATTATTAACTACCTTGACGCGCAGAGATATATTATTTTAGTAAAATTTATTGTTCAGACAGATGATGATACTTGGATTATTCGTGACAAACGCGAACCTGTACGACTTCATACTGGAAATAATACTGTTACATTAAATAAACAATCCAAGCCGGGAATATTGACTGGTATTGATAAACCGTATTAAGAATGGGTATATCCTGTTACTGCGGTTATATATGCAGTATATCCGCTAAATAATAAACCCAACGTTGGGGATCTCAAACCAATGAAAATTTCAAGAATAAACTGCGTGGCTGAACGAGTTATGGAACATTTCTCAAAAGCAATACGCGGAAACGGTTTAACAGATATAAGACGTACAAAAATAAACGAGTGGGCAGAAACAGTCAGAGATACCGGAGCATCTATCAGTGACGTTGCTAAGCTAGAAAAGAAATTAAGATTTCCAATAACAGTAAAAACACTAACCAGAGAAATTTTGTACAAACAGAAATATACAAAAAATGGAGCTCCAATAACGATCATTGATCATAACGCACATGCATGGACCGATGCTGTAACAATATTTCCACGAGATAGGACAGTCAGATTTTATGACGCTTATATATTCGATGCTATCAGTGATATCAGTAAGAGCGACCCTGTATCTGTTTGGTTATTTCAGAGTTCAGAATCCGCATATTACGATCAATTTGTAAAACCTAACGGAGATATTTACCGTAGAGAATCTCTTCATGAAGAAATGAAAAATCTTGCACAGCGCCTTTGGCGTGAATATAATTCTGATGATGTTGAAGTTGAGCAATTATTAAATAATTGTTTTACAGTTCCATCAGTTGCGGCTCACTTTGCTCAGAAGAAAAATTCATGGTCGCCGACGAGAACAGAATTTCTTGAAGATGTTCAACGTAGTTGTGTCGAATATGAGCATGGCGGATTATGGAATACCAAATACAATCATCGTAAAGTTGATATGGTTGCGTGTTATCCTGGAAGTTTTCTTGGATACGGAGAATGTTCTGAATATTTCAAAAGATTTGGTCATCTGACACATGAAATGACAAGAGTGGCGATAAATGGACTATTACCTGATTTTGATTTAACTGGATTTGCTTGTGTAAAATCGTTTAAGTTCCGTTATAATCTTCATCCGATCATTTATGCGTGGTTTGGTAGACATTTCTCAGAAAAACATTGGGTTCCAACGGTATTATTACGATACATGCTTTATGCGGGAATCTTAGTGTCGTTGATGGTCAGTGAAGCTATTATATCATATCATTCGCAGAAACAAGTTTGGCTACCACAACAAAAGAAACATTCCCTGACAGATCCAGATGAAGATTGGGATAGAATTGATTATGAAAATAAAGTTGCAAAAGATCTCGGTAGAAAAATAATTAGTAAATTTACTCAAGGTGGTTCGTATGATCATAAACGACATTGTACAAGATTAATCATGGATGATGCTGAGTTAGATTTTATAATTACTGATACAACGAACAAAGGAACATTTATAAGCAGAGGCAATGCTTATTTGTCAGATGGAACCAAACTAGGTACAGTAGTGAATTATATTGATGGTAAGTCACCGCAATTTACTCATTTAAGATCTTCTATGCTCGCTTACGTTTCTATAAATTTATTATCGATGATAAATAGATATCCTTGTTACGCTGTCAGAGTTGCTACGGATTCGTTTCACATAAATAAAGCGTATTTAGATTTGGTAAAACCGTTACTCGGTAGCGGCGAATGGGGATCATGGAGAATAAAACAAGAAAGTATACTTGATTATTCTGAAACAGCAGATGTTGATATCGCGGAGACATACTACGGTAATAACAATCAAATACCAGTATCAACATCACCATGTGTATTTGATCCCGTGGCCAGACATAAAACCATTTATCTTAATGGACCTGGAGGATCTTGCAAAACAACACGTGCGATTGAATTATTTCGGAGTTTAGATATGATTGTGTTGACACCTACACACAGACTAGCAAGAGAAATAAAACAACGAAGAGTAAAATCATATACATATCATAGTTTCTTCAGATGGTGTGGAGATACGTGGACGCCTGAGCGAATGGGCGAGAAATATATTCCCAAAATCATCATCTGGGATGAAATTTGTACAGTATCGTTAGAAACATTAAAAATATTTCTTGATTGGGTATTGACAAAAAATACTGCTGTGATTATGTGCGGCGATCATGGTCAACCACTACCTTTCGTCGGTCAATCTCCGCACAAGTGGTTAAAATCATTTGTGGATTATTACGAAGAAATAAATGATGATCATAGAGCCATCGATGAACCTTTGAAAGAATTTAAAAGATTAATCAGACTACAGCCAGATAAAATACAATGTGAGATAATGCGTGAAATAATTCCAGAAACTCCTGTGAATGATTTTTAGAATCTGTGGACACTAAATGATTT